>JAEQML010067362.1:0-19165 GCA_016904865.1 Pissodes strobi
TAATACTAATGCAATTGGTAAGTATTGCCTAAAGCAAAATGATAAGAGTTCAATACTAAGGTAATCTGAATGGGACATAATTAGAACTGAATTATTCTTATTAGGATTGACAAACGGAATTTTGTAAATATGGCAAGATTCTGTAGAATCAAGGATCTGTGCATTTCGTGTTGCAAGCAAGCGGACTTTTCGGTTTGTATTGTTTGTAACAAAGACTTACTTGCTAATAAAAAAAGGTAGACAATTAATGTATTATTAATTGCTGCCTTTAAATGTGACATCAAAATGGAGGATGTTCAATAATTGTCATCTTTATTTGCTATTTATGGTCAACAAAACAATTTTAAATATCATGATTTTCAAGAATTTTGTAATACATAAATGAAAGAAGCATCAATTCCGGGAAGAATGTGCTTGCTAAGCTGCCATTTTGCAGATAAATATGTAATAAGGCGCATATATTTCAATTTAGCATGTCTAGAGAACCCTATGACTATAATCCATAGTAAATAATGATTTGTATGTTTGTTGTTATCCAGTGTTGAGGTTTATATTATAACGATTATTGTAGAGTTTTAGCATGGCATTGTGTAGAAATGGCATTTAGGATAATAATTTTAACCTTCTTGTTTGTTTTGTGTGGTTGTTTGGATTGTACTAAACCTTGTGCATTGGATAATATTTTTAAACTTATAAATGGCGGCAAAATTCAAGTTCAAATGTGCAAATAAGTCTTATATCTATTATTGTTGTGTTACTTGCACGAACGTTTTTCACCCTAGTTGCTTACAAAGAGACTTTAACAGTCACACAAAATTGAGCAACCAAAAAATATATTGTTCTTCTGACTGTCAACAAAGATTTGAAAATGACGAACTTCCAAATCCATTATATGATGAACTGGAGGAACTCCGAGGAGAAAATCGTTTACTGAAAATTAAGCTTAATGAACAAATTTATCAACATGAAGCTCTTCAAGCAGAAAAGGATGACTTAATAGCCACTCCTGAGGAGAAAACTGACAAGATAAGCTCTGACCTTAGTACCTTGGAAACAGGTTATAAGAAACAACGAAAGAAAACTGAAGATTTCCAGGATGAGGTCTGTGAAGCGGAAAAGAATTTGGTTGAATCTGTAAATGTTCATAAGGCTGAGGCAGTTAAACTTAAAAACCAAATTCTTACCTTAGCTGCTGAAAAGGAAGCATTAGAAACCACAATAAATGCACAGGCCACATCCATGTCTAAAATTAAAAAGGACTTGAGTAAACAGAGATATGGTGAAATCAGTGGAATTAGAAAATCACATGTATAGTAATGAGATTTGCAAACTGAAGCACGATTTAGACTCATTCAACACTGCAAACACCGAAACAGTTGGGGCTTCTGCCAAGTGCGCTACTTGTTCCGATCCAGAACGGCCTTCTTTGGAAGACTCCACTGTGCTGTGGGCAAGTTCCAAGAAACTTTAAGATAGTCGTCCTAAACTTCTGTTGATTGGTGGGAGATGTAATGATAGTTGTGTACGTTTTGAATTTGGTCAGAAATTCAATGTTCAATGTTTCTTAAAACCTGGATGTACAATTGGGGAATTGGCAACAACAGCCTCATCTTTAGTAAAGATGATTTGGTGATTTTATGTCTGAATGGAGCTTATTCACCTATGGTTATTTAAAAAAAAAATTACTTTGTGAACTTACAAATACTCTAGTTATGGCAAGTCCTTGCTATGGACCAAATAATAATGGTATACAGTAGTAACTTGTCTTTGTATAAAATCTTTCATTCTCATAAAATTGACTTAAACAGAATTCTGAAATGTAGTTATGCTCAATGTTTCGATGCTGATTTGACCGATCTATTGAAATCACATTTATAAATTTTTTCAAAGCATCCTACAAAACTCAGTAAATAAAGAAATTTTAGCTCCACCTCTATTGTTAGCAACAGACTATGATACTTCGAGCCAAGTTTTAGATAATAATATTAATGTGTCTTTTTTGTAGATAGGAGTGCAGAGCTGGAAACTTCAGAACAAAGCTCTCGTATTGCTATAAAAACTTCTTTTATATTTCGGGTAGGAACCTCCGCTCTCTGAACTATGTTCAAAAATTCACTAACAGCCAGAAGGTCATAAATTATTGCAATAAATATCGTAGCATTTATAGGAATACCATAAAGGTTGTCAAAATCTCTCACTATTGTCGAAACATCCAGAGAGGAGATAGTGGAGGTTATTTCTGAGATAAAAAAAAAACAAAAAATCGGGTGGAGACGATAAAATATTTGCCGAAGTTCTTTTTCAGCTGCCTGATAGCGCTCTGGATGCCCTCTCTGCTTGTGTCAATGAGTCGTGGTCGAGGGGAGTATTTCCTGCTTGCTTGAAGTCGTCTTTACTGATCCCAACCGCCCAGTCTCTCTACTCCCAACTAGAGAAATTTGTAAAGAAAATAATCTGGAACTACCTTCAGTCCTTCAGCCTAATAACTGAGAAGCAATTTCGGTTTCAAACATCTAAAGGGACCTATGATGCCATTTACAGTTTCCTCGAGAGGGTTTATTTAGGATTGAATCAGGGTGGGACATGTGCGGCGGTGTTCTGTGATCTGTCCAAGGCATTTGATTGTGTGGATTACAGAATACTGGGCTTCCGGGGTGTGGCTCACTCCTGGTTTAAATCTTAGTTTGAGGGACGTTCTCAGACTGTGGTAAGCTCAGGGGAAAGATCTTCTGTCTTGGGAGTTCCGCAGGGCTCTGTTTTGGGTCCTATCCTGTTCCTGTTATATATATCATTGACCTGGTCTACATTAAAACCTCGGAAACTCTTTACCATTTTTGCTGACGACACCTCAATATTGTGACAGAATAGGAATCTGGAAGGACTTAAGGAAATTATAGTGGATAATCTCAGGATTATTGAAGAATGGTTTAACTCTAATCGTCTTTGCTTGAACTTGACTAAGACTCACATTGTTGGGATTAAGTGTGATGTGGCGAAGCTGCTGTTTGATGGGGATCCTCTTCCAGAGGCTTTGGCGTGCTGATTGATGGTGAGCTAAATTTTGAGGACCATATTTTAACCTTGAGTAAGAAACTCTCATCCGGCTGTTTTGCTATTAGAATTGTTAGGGAGGAGTTGGTATCCCATTTTGGGGTGTTTACAATCGAGGCCTTTTGAATATGCTCTTTGTTCTTCAGGCATGTACTGTCAACATAAGACAGAGAGATTCTTGTAGGCCACATTTTGTGGCTCGAAAATGTTTAACCCTTATATCGCTTTTTATTCTGGCTTATTAGGTTTCAGGGTCCTTCTCCTCTTTACAATACTCGTCAGAACCTCAATTTACCTCTACCTATCCCAAGAACTATTTTAATTAAGAAATCTCTCATTTATGAGGGTCGTAAATTATACAATCACCTGCCGAGCAGCCTGAAATCAATACAGACTCTGAAATCTTTTCGCTTTTTTACTTAGAAAATTGCTTCTGAGTGAAGCCTACTACAATTTGGAGCGGGACACGCTATGAGGTATTTTTAAATTTTCCGGTAATGAACCTTTTGTTAGTGTACTTTCTGATGTATGTATTTTAAACTTATTTATATGTTCTCATGCTTTGTCGATACAAATTTGTAATTTTTTTGGACCAATAAAATATTTTTGAATTTGAATTTGAAAATTCTAAGAGACGACCAGGTTTAAAAACATATTCTACCGATACCCCTTCAAGGGAAAATTGCATACTAACACAATACAATGTACAAAGCAAAAAATACATTCTCTATATTTTGTATAGCACTGATAAGCAATAGTTTAAAATCAACATTTTGTACTACTGTATAAAAATATATAGAGTGTGCGAAAACAACGAACGTGTTTGTACAATAATACAAAACATTTTAATCCTACTTTTTACAATTCTATGTACAATATATTTCTATCTAATAAATATATAGTTACATACGTTCCAATATTTTACCAAAAAAAAAAACATTAGGTTCACAAAAACGTCATTATGTATTTTGTTTTATCAGCACCTGACTAATTTATCATATTTACATAAAAATTATCAGCATTTAATGGTTCTGACACTCATTCAATTTCGTCTGCAATTTAAAGCTTACCATTTCTCTTGGCTCAGTAAAAAAAATAGAGGTTCATGGGCTCAAAATTGTAATTTTCAGCATAAGTAATGGTTTAAACATACGTTCAATTGAGAATACCAATGACTAAATTAGTGACAACTCCAAAAGAGTGACAATTGAAAATCATTTTTCTTGCTTAAAAATGTGTCATTCAAGAATAATTGATAACTGATTTTCAATTTCAAGCAGTCGAAGCGAGTCACTATAATTTTTAGTACTTTTTGTATCACCATATCCTTTGATCTAAATGGATTCTGACAAAATTTTCTCTGGCGGGTAGCCCAATTATTTAGCTACTTACTTTACTTTTTCGAATCCAGACCCAAAAATTTACAATAATTTTTCTGCGCAGTATCGGGCCCCTTCAACAGAGACTGCACGCCATGAACTGCTTTTTTTTTAAAACGCCCACTTCGAAAATGGACCTGGTCAAGCCCAAATGGTACGACGAAATCGATTTTATTGTCACTGATAAAAAACATCGTCCAGGACGTCACTGTATTGAACAAGTTTGCGGCAGGTAGCGACGATAGGCTGGTTAGAGCAAAAGTTAAAATAAACGTTCGGAACGAAAGAGCAAAGATGGTGTCAAAAGGCCTGTTAATTTGGCTTTACTCAACCTGCTCGGAAAATCAAAAAAATCAGCTTGGAGCAGAACACGAAATGCCATAACTGCACTCCAAGCAGATATATCCTGCTCGGACGACTTCCTAGCTTGCTACCCCAAATGAACGCTTTTTTTTGTTAAGACAGCACGTGGATAGGATATTTTATATATAGAGATATTTTTCTCAAAAAAGACCACGATGCCCTTCAGCCTTTTAAAATTCAAAAAGTGGGGTTATATTATTATTTTATATTCCGCGGTTTTTGTTGATTATCTGTCATCATTCTGCTTTTGCTCTAACTGCTCCACCTCCAGACTAAGTGCAAGTAGAGCATGATCTAACTGATCTCAAGCACAGTGCTCCATCCCAAGCGAACAAAAAAATATCAGCTGCTCGAGCCAAATCAACATCGATTACCTGCTCCAAGCCGCTTAGAGTAATGAGAGCAGACCAAATGAACACAGGGCAAAAAATGGACATCGATAGAGAATAAGACGGCATATCAAGAAGAAGTGGCAACAAAGCTCAGAAACCTAGAACACCTGAGAGACGACGAAATAAATGTGGACGATTTAAGTCTGAAAATTAACAATATTATAAAGGAAGCTCAGAGAAATCATTGCATAAGAGCGAGAAATAAAGAAGATAAACTGAGCCAGAGTACGAAGAATCTTATGAAGGTGAGAAGAGATATGAGGGTTAGATACGTGGGAAATAGTGATGCACTTAGACAATTAAATAGGACTATTCCCAAGTCTGTCAGACAAGACGTCCGAAACTACAATAAACAACAAATAGCTCAAGTAATTGAAGGGAATAAGAGTGCAGCGGAGGAACCTTACGGATGGCAGGAAAAACATTTGTAGGCTCGCTGATAGAAGCGGCAGTATTAAGACAGGTAGAGCGGATGTTCTTAAAATTACTGAAGAATTTTACACGGAGCTTTATAGAAAAGAGGCGGAACCTGCAAATACAGGGCGGATATCGAGGGTTCAGAATGTTGGATCGGAAGATATCCCAGAAATAACTATCGACGAAATAATAATTTCGCTTTTGGAAATGAAAAATAACAGATCTCCAGGAGACGACGATATAGCTATCGAGTCGATCAAGGAAGGGGGCGAAGCTCTAAAGTACGCTATCCATAAGCTCTTTAATTTATATCTTTTTAAAGGTAAAACACCTTCCCAGTCGCGCTGCTGTCATCATGCACAAAAAGGGGCGTCATCACAGATCTAAAAAATTATCGGCCCGTCAGCCTACCTTCTCACATTTATACGAAAATAATAACAAAAAGACTTACAAACAAGCTCGACAACTACCAACCACGAGAACAAGCTGGTTTCCGCCGCGGATACGGAACGAACGATCACTTACAAGTAATGCGTAAAGTACAATAAACCGCTCATCCTCATTTTTGTAGACTACGAGAAGGCATTTGATACTATTGACCAACACAAAATGCTCCAAGCTCGTTCTGATTGCCGATTAGCCCACCGATACACCGCTATAATTAAAAAAATCTATGAAACAGCAACATATGTGTTAGGCTCCATGAAGATACAGGTAAATTCAAAATCGAACGAGGAGTTCGCCAGGGTGACACCATATCACCGAAACTATTTACAAATTTACTCCAGTACATGCTGAAGGAGATAACTTGGAATAACTTGGGAGTTAATATAAATGGAGAAGACTTGAACCACCTTAGGTTTACCGATGATATTGCCCTGATTTCGGATAGGATTGACAAAGCCTCACAGATGCTAAACGATCTAGAAAAATCGTCAAAAAAGCCGGATTAAAGATCAATTCTTCAAAAACACAATATATGACAAATCTGGCGATTTCCTTGAGTGGACACGAAGTGCAACAAGTATCGTCCTACAAATATCTTGCACATCAAATTCGTGTGGGTCGAGACAACCAAACTGTTGAGTTTCAAAGAAGAATAGGACTCACCTGGGCAGCTTTTGGGAACCTAAAGGAGGTATTCCGATCCGACATCCCGGTATGTTTAAAGAGAAAAGTTTGAAATCAGTGTGTCCTGCCTGTTATGACATACGGAGCGGAAACACTTACTCTGACAAGAAAATCCATCAATAAATTACAAGTGGCACAACGAGCTATGGAGAGAGCCATTTTGTGGATTTCTCTAAGAGATAGAATCCAGACCAACGAAATAAGAAGAACAGGTGTAGCGGATGTCGTGAGGAGAATAACAACGTTAAAATGGAATTGGGCAGGACACATTGCAAGAATAACTGACGACAGATGGACCAAGAAAGTCCTTGAATGGAGGCCTAGACATGAGACTTACCGAAAGGGAAGACGACCACCAACGAGATGGACTGATGATATAAAGCGCATCAAGCACAACTGGATGCAGGCGGCGCAGTGCAGGGAGGAGTGGCACAGATTACGGGAGGCCTATGTTCAACAGTGGACGCGACAAGGTTGATTGATGATGATCGGGCTACGTCCAAAGCTTCAGTATTAGCAAGCCATAAATCATCAAGGGTGCACTTTGATGGACAGTAGCAGAGTATCTCGTCAGCATTTTTTACGCACCACTTTGCCAGGTTAGATTTAACGGGAGCAACACCAGTCCGCATGTGATTAAATGTTCGCAATGTCTTCCATTCCAGGTTCATCCCTCGGGGCGGTTCTTGTCGGAGTGGGGAATTCGCTGGTGGTTCTATGCCTTTGTTGCGCATAAATATTTTTCTAGATTTTAAGAAACTAGTTCCATGAGGTTCCTCAAGATTGTGGACAAGGTGTCCTTCATCAAGCTTTTGTTTGAATCTGTCGACATGTGGGCTGCCTCGCATCGATCTTCTGGGGAGGCAAAACCTGCAGTCTGGTATATTAAGGGTACAAGGGTAGGTTTCATGCAGCCAGTCACAATTCGGCATGTCTCGTTTAGTGCGGTTGTGACATGTTTTGCATGTTTAGACCTACTCTACACTGGACAAGCGTATTCTGTTGTCGAAAAACACATAGCTTCCGCTGTAGTCCTTAGAACGCTTGTATATGTTAATGACCTGTCGAAGACGACACCTAAGTATTTTGCTTTTTCAGTGTGTTCCAGAGTTTTCTTTGTAGTATTTGCCCATTATGCTCAAAGCTTCCTCAAGTTTTCTCTCGATCGCTTCGAAAGTTTTACCTTTCACCCCAACACCAAGATTGTCAGCATAAACAAAATGTTTAGCTTGATGGTGAATAGGTTGATCATTGGTGTAGATATTGAAGAGTAATGGAGCTAAGACACTTCCTTCAGGTAAACCGTTTTTCTGCGTTCGTCACCTGCTCTTTTTCCCATCCAGCATCGCATAAAACCTTCTATTAGATAAGAGCGACTCACATTTCTTTGCTAGTTTATAGAATTAGATAGCAAGGCTTTATGGTTTATGGTATTATATACAGCTGTGAGATCAACCAGAGCTACTCCCGTTATTTCTTTCTGTTCGAAACCGTCCTCTTTGAATTCTGTAAGGTTTAGTACTTGACCTGTGCATGATTTTCCTGGTCTAAAGCCAGTTTGTTGGGGAATGACTTTTGAGTCCAGATGATTTTGAATTCGGTTGAGTATGAGGCGCTCATAGAGCTTGAACATGTGGCACAGCAGAGATTTAGGGAGATAGCTACTTGCGGGTCTTTTCCAGGTTTGAGCAAGGCCATTACTTTTGACATTCGCCATGCTTTTGGGATCTGGTAGGTAGATTTACAGTGATTAAATAGGGCCAATAGCCACTGTTTCGTGTTTGGCCCAAAATGTTTTATCTTCTCTGTCAGAATGTCATCTACCCCTGGCGACTTTCCGGTCTTCATAACATCTAGGCCTTTTTGAAGTTCTATAAGTGTAAACGGGTCTTCCATTAGATTAATCTCATCTTTCCGTCGTCTTTCGTTTGGTTTGCTGCAATTGCGCATGGTTGTTTTATCTCTGTTGGGTCTCCGTTTAGATATGATTATTCCACGCCTGTTTGTTGCTATGAGTCATATCAATCTTCTCCAGTGTCTCCATCCACGCTAAGTATTACTTGCAGTTGTTCACCTAGCTCCATCGTTGTTTCACTGAATGGGTGTTCATTGTAATGCTGTGTATATTGCCTTTAGCTTCGTCGTTCAGCCCAGATACATAGTACTGTTTGCATCCTCTGGATATGTGTTTTTTTCGAGATATTTTTTATGAGTTCGACAAACGAGTCGTAGTGTTCCGGGATGGACAAAATATATTCTATTTTTGTGTCTAGCTCGTTTGTATAATTTACCCATTTGGCTTTTTTGAAATTAAATCTCCTCCTAAAAGGTATCTTGGGAGCTTTTAGGGCACTGTATACGCTTATCCCTATAGGTCTGTGTTGGGTTTTTGGTACAGATTTATATATTTTTTGACACATTCTGTGCTGTGCTGATGAAACTAGGGTCCGGGCTGTACCCTTTCTTCAAAATTTTGCTTTGGAAAGAGTGATGAAGCTTCGGGTCATGCAAAAGAGTTAGATTACTTTGTTCGATCCATTATTCCACCAGGTCTCCATTTTTATCGGTAGATTCGTAGCCCCATGTTATACTATGGCTATTAAAGTCACCCAGCAGGAATTTTGCTTGTTGCGATGTGAAGTTTTGGGGGGGAGTGAATACAAAATCTTTCCCCGATGGTTTATAGATATAGGTCACTGTGAACGTCCCAACTTCAACGGCCAGTATTTCTATATCGTCATGACATGTTTTGTACGCCGGTGTTACAGCTATATCGTTTCTAATCAATATAGCACGTCCATGTTTAGCGCTAGGTTGCTCTATCATGATTTTCATTCCCTCTACTTTTGGTCTATAGGCTAGTATATCTCGATGGGTCTCTTGGATGTATATTATGTCGAGTTTATGTGTTTTACAGAGATCAGATAGAATTTCCTGTTTATTGCATGTTATGCCCTCGATGTTTATGGCTACTATTGTCAGTGTTGGCTCTGAAAAGAGCTTTTCACTTGATTTGTCATCGTTCATGTTTTTGGGGTTTTCCAGGGAGCGCCGGCGATATATTTCTTGGTTGAAGAGATCAATAATTAACACATCGCTTGCGTGGAGGCAACTTCCGTGCTCCATAGCAGATATTGGCGTAGCAGAGGTTTATTTTTCGTTTATTTCATACAATTAAAAGTTGAAAATTTTAAATTGCGACACTGTTCTTTTCAGGTGTATCTAAGTAATCACACTTTGATCCTTTCACTGCATTTTCTTGTTTTGTTGAACTTTTTATATGGAACAAACCATTTTTTGAGATACACTGATACAAACATCTACCTACTGGTTTCATAATCATCCTTAAATTTTGGTGGTAGAATTCAATGTCCTGGAAAAAGTGGTAATTATTAAGAGATAAACGAAAAAATTAAATGTAGAGAAAAACCAACATTTACCTTCGTGAGTGTATGATAACTCAGATATACTTGAAAAAAACTAGTGTCACAGTTTAAATGTTTCTTTTCTCCGCCAATGTGTAGTTAAATAATGAGGCTACCTGCCACTGAAAAATTTATCAAAAGCCATTAAGCGAATCAAAAATTATAGTGACTCATATGCCCCTCAATTAAATAAGAATTACCTCAAATATGAAAAATACATAATTAATAAAACATATTATTTTGCAAACTAAAATAAATACAAACCAGTTAACCTATGGTTACTATTAGCTTCTTATCATAAAGTGTTCTTTCGCAAACATACATATTAAAAACATATCACTTAAAATGGATCGTATACTGTCCGGTACGTGTACAATTAATTGTACATTTATCTGATCCACATCATTTATTGTAATAGAGACGAAAAAGACACATACACAATTCTGGCCTAAACTCTGTAGATGATGTCAGATAACACTAGAAATACCTAGTAATAACAAAACAACATTCAAACTTATTAGTTACCTTTTGAGTTTGCTTCCCGGCAGTGAAGTTGAGGCAAAGCCGACATTAAAGCCTTTTTCAAGGAAACCAAACTTTTAATATCGACTTTGCATATTGAGTTAATATAGTCTCTTGTGTATATACGTAAAAATGTATAAAATATAACGTGACGAAAATGAAAATATTTACATTTTAATATTGAAGTTAATCTTTCAATAGACGACTCTGATTAGGTACTATACAAGATTCCTAGAGAATTATCAATTTTAGGAGTGTTTGATCTTCATAATATTATCCTTATCCTTATTTATTAATACATATTAGAATATATACATATTATTGTGGTATGTGCAAAGCCACCAAACGAATAACAAAATGTATTGTATCTAGAAAACAGCAAGTCAGAGCTCTCGAATGATTTCTTTTGATCGAATCGGGATCTTTTCTAATTATCGCTTATAGTCCAGTCATTGGAAACCAAAAAAGGATTTACCTTGACATACCTAGCGAAATTTTGAAATTTCGCAGGTTTGTAGGTTTGAGTTGTGTATAACTAAAATTCACAAAGTGCACAACTCGAGACTTGCTGCCGGCTCCGCCAACATGCCAAGATGGACGACAAAACCGTTTTTTTTTGCAAATCTCTCCAGAACTATGCGCTCTTCGAAAAAAATATGTCGAGAGCAAAATTAAAAAGGTGGAAATTTCCTCCTTTGCATATTTTCAGTAACCACTTTGAAGGATCCTGCTCCCAAAGCACTACTTGTCTTTTGTCATGTAAGTGCAAGACCAACTGTGGTAAAGCCTGCGGATGCAGAAAAGCAGGATAAAAATGCTCTATGATTTGCGGAGTCTGCAACGGAAAGATCTTCGAAAATGTCACTTAAGTGACACTGGACGAATCTGATGAAGATGACTTGAACTTGCCACTCGATACTCCTCTGTTGACTGAAGGAGAATCCGATCCCGAAATAGATTCGTCGGTCTAAGCTGAAGGAAATGTAATTTTACTTACCACTTGGTAAGTAAAATTAGAATTAGGCCTACAGGGGAAACCACGTAAAAAAACGGGTCGTTTACTTTACCTCATGGTGGTGAGCAAACGAGTACAGCATTTTTAATAATTTAAATTAATAACATCGAGTTAATTGATTAATCAATTAACTGTTTCATGCCAAATTGTATAAAGCCTTAAATAAACAGTTTGGGGAACCTTACTACACATCTGAGTTCGGAAAATGGCCTCTACATAAAACTTATGCAATATTTTAAACTTTACGACGACTTCTGTGCCTAAACGGTTAACTTTAGCGAAAATATGGTAAGAACATTTTTTGTAGGAAATTTCCTCCTCTTTAATATTACACTTATTTTTTTTATATTGGAATGGGTGCAAATTAAATCACAATTTAAACAATATAATGTAGATCTTCATTAACGCATTCGTATAACATTTCAGTTACTATAGCGGAAAATATAAGTAGATAGGCAAGGGGGATTGAGCCGCAATTTCGACCATTTTTACAGGTAAATCTCCATAATAAAATCGCAGGTCCAACCTGGTCATTTTTGTTCCCAAGACGCCGACTTGAGCTATGCTATATTTAGGCGTGGCACCTAACAGATGACGTTTGACAAATGACAGGACACAGAGGTAAACATCGCCGATTTGGACTATAGCATATTTCTCGACAATCCTCGGAGGAATCTCGACCATCTTCGGAACCTCTCGGCCATCCTCGGAAATACTTAAATTAATAAAAGCCGTGGAGTCTTGCGGGGCTCGAACCACGAACTTTGGACACGAGGGGATAACACGCTGTAACTCAGACCACCAGAGCCTTACGGGATTAGTTTTAAAAGTCGAATATATGACGCATTCGGGGGATATGTTTATTCAATAGATGTGTTCTACTTGGTTATTTGCTTAGCTGGGGTCATTGAAATACAGATTACAAGGGAATTATAATTTTAGGATATATATAAAGACCACTGCTTAAGGTTAAACTATTATAAAAATCCTCATCAATTCTAATCCAGTCGATATCTGAAAAGAGTTTACATCAAGAATGTCTTAAAAATTATATTTAAAAACCTAGCCTTAAGCAGTGGTTTTTATATATATCATAAAATTATAGTTCCCTTGTAATCTGTATTTCACTGACTCCAGCTAAGCAAATAACTAAGTAGAACACATACCTATTGAATAAACATATCCCCCGAATGCGTCATATATTCGATTTTTAAAACTAATCCCGTAAGGCTCTGGTGGTTCGAGTTAGCCCCTTGTGTCCAAAGTTCGTGGTTCGATCCCCGCAAGACTGCAAGACTTTTATTAATTTAGGTATTTCCGAGGATGGCCGAGAGGTTCCGAGGATGGTCGAGAAATATGCTATAGTCCAAGTCGGCGATGTTTACCTCTGCGTCCTGTCATTTGTCAAACGTCAGCTGTCAAACATCATCCGTTAGGTGCCACGCCTTAAATATAGCATAGCCTGCATAGCTCAAGTCGACGCCTTCGGAACAAAAATGACCAAGATAGACCTGCGATTTTCTTATGGAGATTTACATGTAAAAATGGCCGAAATTGCGGCTCAATCCCCTTGCCTATCTACTAATATATTACGTAAATTTTTTGATTTTTCTCAATATTTCGAGCAAAGCACAATTAACAGTTTGTTAATAATATTAATGACTATTATCATTAGTCTTAAATGATTTAATTAGCGTAAAAAATTCAATGCGATAAAAACTAGTTTTTCTACTACCGTGCGTAAAATACTCACTTTACGCACTCTCTAAGATTCGTAAAATAGGCCTTTTTAATGTGCGGTGCGCAAAGTAAGTTATTTTACGCACTAGTGCGTAAGGTAAATCTGACATATTTTTTGACGTTTAGGGCAGTGCGTAAAATAATATATTTTACGCACTAGTGCGTAAAGTATTTTAATATTATTTTTTTTTTGCATATATTTTTCGGTAGTAGAAAAATTTTTGTATGCTATTCATGCGTAAAGTACCCTTTTTTTATTCAGTGGATTGTCAACAATATTCCCATTCATAAAAAAAGTGTCACTTTACACCCTAGTTACATAAATAACTATTTCACTAGCGGTTAAAATTTTTAGGTAATTTTGTCAAAACTACTTTTAGATAGAGGAGAAGAAGATTAACACTAAACTTAACCGAAAATAAAGGACAGCCTTAGTCCTGTATAAAATTTGTCCACTTTCTTATTTCAGTATACGAGTACCTTGTTAACATAGCTGATTATAATTAAAAAAACATATATACGGCAGTGTCTGGCTTGCTTCCACGTGACGCAAACAGAACGGCTAAATCTAGATAAAATCAAAAACGAAGCAACTAAAGCTAATCAAAACTTTTGTTTAGTTTGCTTATCTATTAAATAAAAAAACTGGAGCAATTGCCGCTGTTCTTCCGCCCTCTTACGCGCATTACTATGGTTACGTCCTTCGGTTGCCATGGCTACGCTAATAGTTAGCTTTAAGACAAGGACGCTAGCCAACTGCTCCTAGTATTTATTTATATGGATTGCAAATTTTAGACTATTAGACTTTTAGGTGCGTTCAACACATTTTTCTTGGGTAGTGAATAAGACTAAACCGTTAAATTTAACGCATCGACATGAGATTAACGTTAACGTTCATTAGACATTAAGCATTTTTATCGAATTAGTCATGTTATTAGGCAATATTTGCGGGCAACCGACTATCAATTGTTTTTGGCAGTCCGATTTTCCGTTTCCGAGTTATTACGTCAAATGCGTGATTTTTCAAAATAATGCTTTGATTCAGGATAACTGTCGAAAAATTTCATTGATTTTGATGATATTTTTTTGACGCATTCTTTTGGAGGTCTTATAAAAATTAGCGAGAATATTTTTCAAATTCTAGCACGGAAAAAGTCGCAATGATAAAAAAAAACCGAGAGGACAGTTAAGAGAAATTCTAGGAGAAAATTTGTCTCATCATCAATCAATCGTTCCGTGTCCACTGCTGAACATAGATCTCCCTCATCATTTTCCATCGGTCCCGATATTGGGCTGCTTGCATCCAATTTCCTTGGCAACGTTCTAGATCGTCTGTCCATCTAGTTGGTGGACGGCCTCAATTTCTATAGGCTTCTTATCTTGGTCTCCAGTCCAGTATTCGCGTTGTCCATCTATTGTCTCACATTCTTGCAACGTGACCTGCCCAATTCCATTTCATATCCCTAACATCACGCGTTCCATTACCCTCTGCCCCACTCGGATTTTTTGTATGGTTTTCTTTGTCAGAGTCAAAGTCTTCGCTCCGGTCAGTACTGATAGTACACATTGATTCTTTTAAGGCATATCGTGATGGTCGATTTGAAGATGTGGCTTAGGGTACCGAAAGCTATCCAGGTTAATCTTATGCGGCGGAGAAATTCGATTATTTGGTTCTTTTCCTATTCTAATCTCGTGGCCTAGATATTTGTATGACGTTTGGTCGATGGCTGTTCTTGCTATACATATGTTTTCACTGAGTAGAAGTATTGTCATTATTTGACTTTTTGACATGTTTATTGTTAGTCCAACTTCTAGGGCGGAACGGTAAAGTCCATTTAGTAATTCCTTGGCTTCGTCCATGCGGTCAGTTATTAATAAGACATCCTCCGCAAATCTTAGATGGCCAAGCCATTCTCCATTCATATTTATAACCCTCTCATTTAGATTTGCCCTTTTACATGCATACTCCAGTAGTGTAATGAACAGTTTTGGCGACATAGTGTCTCCTTGTCTCACTCCGCGCTGTATATGAAATTTGTTGGTTTATCCACCTCCCAGTCTAATAATTGCTGTGGCATTCTGATATATGTGTTTAATTATGTTTGTGTATCGATGGTCAATTCGGCATTCTGTTAAGGCTTCTAATATTTTCTGTTGATTTATAGTATCAAAAGCCTTCTCATAATCCACAAATATCAATATTAAGGGCTTATTGTATTCGGTAGACTTTTCTATTAGATTTTTTACTACCAATAGGTGGTCATTTGTGCCATAGCCAGCTCTAAACCCCGCCTGTTCTCTGGTCTGGTAAAGTTCTAGTTTTCTTTCCAATCTTTTTGTGATTATTTTTGTGAATAGTTTGCAAGTATGGGACGATAGATAGTTCTGAAGATCTGTATTATCCCCCTTTTTATGTAGTAAAATAATTTCTGCGTTATGCCACTGACTTGGTGTTATTGCTTCATGTAGACACTTATTAAAGAGCCTAACAAGAGCCCGTAGTAGTCTTTTTCCAGCTATTTTTATAGCCTCTGCCACTATTCCATCGCCGCCCGGGGATTTATAATTTTTCATTTCTTGGAGGCATCTCTTCAGAGCCCTGGTTGGTCACTCTTGACAAGGGTCGGTTTTGGGCGTTTTCCTGTTTTTCATGCAGTTCGCGGTAGAAACTCTCTCTATAGTGTCCAATATTTGATCTCGGTCCTCGATAGTTTGTCCTTGTTTGTTTTTTATTCTATGGATATCTTTTCTTCCAATAGATATGTTAGGTCTCAGAACTCTCAAGCTTTTATTTTCCTCTACTACTCTCGATATCTCTCTCGTGTTGTATTGTCTCAGGTCTTTCCTAATCTCACTTTTAATTTCCTTGTTCAATCTCTTTAATTCGGTCCAGTTCCGTTCATATCTCTTTCTCAGCGTTCTCCTTTTTTCCAGAATATTTTTTGTGTTTTGGCTAAATTTTTCGTTTTTGCCTTTGATCCTAGGATTCCTAGGGCAGCATTGCTTCTCCGCTTCCTTTATTGCTTCAACGATTTTGTTGTTCATTTGTTCTATATCCATTCCTGCATCGTTATCGTCCATGTTTAAGTTTCTGTCAATGGCTTCCTCGTATAATGTTATATTTTCAGGGACGATCAATTTCCTATTGTTGTTTTTATGTAGCATTTTTGTTCTTTCTCTCTTAGTGTTGAAGAGGACTTTTGCTCTAATCATTCTATGGTCGCTCCCTATCGAGAATCTATTTAGTACCGCAATGTCTTGGATTATCTCCTTTCTGTTTATCATTATGAAATCTATTTCGTTCTTTGTTCTTCCGTTTGGACTTATCCATGTCGACTTACGTTGGGGTCTTTTATTGAAGAATGAAATCATTGCATAGTTTCCTGGTGTAAGAAGTCTCTAAGTTTTTCACCTCTCTCATTTCTTTCGCCGTAGCCGAAGTTACCCATAACGGATTCTGCATGATCCCTTTTAAATCCCACCTTCGCATTATAATCGCCTATCAACATCGTATAGTGCGTGTGTGTGTTCTGCATGGCCATACTGACATCTTTGTAGAATTGTTCGACTTCCTTGTCTGAGTGGCTCGTAGTTGGTGCGTATGCTTGTATGATTTTAAGTTTGTATCTTGAGTTTAACTTGAGAATTAGATAGATAACTCTGGTGCTTATACTTGGTATACGTTTTTTATGTATAAGAAAACCGACTCCGCCATGTGTTGAGTCCTTTTCTCCTTTGAAATGGAACATATGTCCGGATTTAAGGGTTATTTGATCTTCTCCTCTTCGTCTTACGTCACTGATACCAACTATATTCCACTTTATCCTTTTTAGCTCTTCTTCCATTTCCATTATTTTTGCCTCTGATGAGAGAGTTTGGGCATTATAAGAACCTATATACATTTGTCGCTTTCATCGTTTCCGCTTCCGGTGATTCTTAGCACCCTCTGCTCCTACTCTTTCCTGACCGCCACCATGGTCAGAGATGTTGGAGCCGCCTGGGACTGAGGGCCGTATATATGGTGTGTCCACCATGAGAGGAATTTTGGCCTATACACTACCTTGCTGGCCATTGCCGGTTGGTAGTGGGTCGGTCGAGAGCAAACCTTTGTCTATTGCTTGGAAATATGAATTTTTGAGGGAAAATGTAAAAACATTATAGGTCAAAAAATATAACCATAATAACGTGACATTTTCATTCAACTTAAAAAAAAACAAATTTTAACTCTATATATTTCTTCGAAAAACGCATAGTTTTGGAGAATTGGCGAAAAAAACATTTTGACGGCCATCTTGCCAAGATAGCGACGCGGCAAGTCTCGAATGGCGCATTTTATGAATTTTAGATATGGACCTCGAAACCTACAAACCTGCAAAGTTTCAAAACTACTTGAGTTATTTCCAGGTTAAAATCCCCAGTGACTGGCCTATTATTTGAATTCATATCACAAGGAATAACTTTAAAATATTCCAAAGTTTGATATTAAATTACCTTTCTAGAAGAACGTCAGATATTCAACTCTAGCAATCTTGTTTAGATTTCAAAATATCTTAAGTCTAGGCTTCCGTTTAGCTAGTCATATTGTATTAAAAGATTTCTCTCTTTAGTAAACTGCTTTCTATCAAGCTTCCATAGGATTACTTTCGAAAACAATAACGACTGTATTTACTCTCGTCTTGACAGTTTTCCCATGTGGCAAAAACGACGCACTCACAAAACAACGTAAATTGAAATCTTACATACTAAGTTTTTTTACTTCAATTCCCGTGGTTACTTTATATATCAATACTTTACTAAATTAATAAAATAAATAAGACTATCGGGCGAAAATTATCTAAAACGTAATTTTCTTTTTAGGTTAGCTGTCCTTTGAAAATTTGTTATGGGTGGTCGGACTGTATAGCTAAAAAACTGACGATTCATGGTTCCAACAAAACCCACCCATAACTACTTATCATATCATAAAATCCTACCATAGACTGCGCCAAATCTGCTTTCTTTGAATATCAATATTATTTGCTTGCAATAGAGTATACATCACCGTTTATATATTATAGCAGTGTTGCGGCAAGATATGTAAGGGTTTTATTATTAAATTAAGGAAGATTTGATTTTCCTTGATTTATAACGATTTTTGAGATCCATTTATTAACCTAAATTTTATATCTATTTAGAGGCCGATTTTTTTAGTGTTTGTGTGGCTAGCTAGGGTCGGTTAGGAGTAAGACATTTATTTCTATTGGCGGTTCAATTTAGCCGTTTCGTCATACAGAAAACATTCAACAAACAAATCAGTAACAAAAAATAATGTAAAATCAGTCTTTGGATTATGGAGGGTTACTTATTTTTCAGGTGTACCCTTCAATAAACAAGCTGTATCAGTTTAAATCCTTGACAATTAATTAGGGAATAGTTGCACAAGATGCAACTATTCCCTAATTAATTTGCTAGACCTCTAAATAAGTAACCCCCAAACAACTGTAATATTCCACAAACAACGGCGTACGTAGTACAATCTCCCTATCATAAAAACAAAGTAAAACGTGTTCCCGTAACCTAGGCAAAACTAACCTAACATTCAAACTCGTTGGCAGTAATTGCATTAAGCGTCAGCATCAATCCCTCCAGGTTGGCCATCTCCTGATTGAGTTCTTCCGTGGAGTGAGAGGGTTGCAGACGTTGGACCTCTTCGGCCGTGTGAGGAGGCGGGTTCGAGGTACTGATGCGAGA
>MU194433.1:8817-19165 GCA_016904865.1 Pissodes strobi
TAATAATAATAATAATAATAATAATAATAATAATAATAATAATAATAATAATAATAATAATAATAATAGTAATAATAATAATAACAATAATAATAATAATAATAATAATAATAATAATAATAATAATAATAATAATAATAATAATTCTAACATGTTACGTAGACTACAAGAAAGCCTTCGACTCTGTGCCGCATTCATGGATAAAGAAAATAATGCAAATTTAAAAATGCATCTAAATTTAAGAAATTTCCTTTCAACCATCATGAACACCTGGAGAACAAACATACCTTTAACAACAGGAAAATCAGAAATAAAAACGAGACTATAAAAATTAAAAGAGGAGTTTTTCAAGGTGACTTGCTAAGCACATTATGGTTCTGCCTTTGTCTGAACCTAGATACTAGTTTCAGATCAAACATCAGAACAAAGTAGAACACGAAATTGACAACTTTCTCAATATGGATTACATCAAAATATATGCGCCATCACAGAACAAATGAGAGGACTACTAAATATTATGGAGGAAAGAACAACAGATATTGGAATGGAATTGTTAAATGCAAAAAATTGTCTCTAGAACGAGGCAAATAGGAAGACGAAATAGATGCAGAAACTCTTAACAACGAGTTACTAGATAACGAACAGGAGAATGAAACAGAACATACCTAATCATTAAAAACCTTTACACTACTAATTTATTATCACCCTATCCTAACTAAAAGAGAGTTTTATCCACAATACCGAAACAGATTTCTTGCACTCGACGCGCGTTTCGCTGACCATGTTAGCATCATCAAGAGATGATTAATGATGATTTAATCAGCTCCTGATGATGCTAACATGGTTAGCGAAACGAACGTCGAGTACAAAATTCTTCTTCTGTATTGTGGATAAAGTTTGAACTTGAATATTATGTAAACATTTGAGATAAATTATAAACATCGTAAGCGAACAGCGCAGACAATTATGAACCTTAAAGTTACAATGGTTAGCAGATTTTATTATATAAATAATCAAGCGGACCATCAGTCTGACAAGCTTTTGTCTCTCACGTATTTCGCTCTAATCATTGCTGAAGTTGACAGAGACGTAGCTTTGATTGTTCTACCGATATCCTGTGCCCGCCTAAAGGACTAAAGTAGTTAGATTTGTCAAAAATCTAAGCCAAGTGATTTCTAAAGTTTAATAGATACAGTGCTTTAAAGTGCTGAGTGGAATTAAGATAAAATAAGAACACTTAAATAATTATCTCATGAAATAATCAAACCTAACCATGAATTAAAACACAATACCGCTCCTAAAGAACTATATTATAATACAGGGACTAAGATATACAAGCAAAATTAAACAACACCGTCAATCTCAGGACATGAAGGTAATCGTGAAAATATATTTCGCGCAACGTGTTTTGAAAAATAACATTTTTGTGAAGGTGCTAGTCAGTGTTACCAGGTCTACTATTTTTATAGTAGATCTACTATTTTTGACCTTTGGCTACTATTCTACTTTCTTAAAGGTAAATTCTACTATTATTTAGAGAAAAACAGAGTACTTGATTAAGTATCCTAAAACTACAAGAAAAAAATAAAAAATTAAACAGAAATCTTAAAATTCTAACATAACATCTTAATTATTTTTGTGAAGTGGGATTACGTTGCTATTTTTAAGCAGTTTTAAAAGATGGCAGATGGCACCACCACCACTAATTTTATATATATACATATAAGGGATTCACTGGCTCGTTCTTGGATCGTTTAAACGTCATTAGTCATTAGCATTTTACTTACGACTTGTCCTTGTCACTTGTATGTCTCTGTCTGCGTGTTTACTCAAAACCGACTGAATAACAGGTGTTATTAGTTTACTGTTAGTGGTTAATGGTATTAGTTCTGCTTTACTTCAGTTTTACCATAAATAGATATGTTTTTTTTAAGCTAGACAGTGAATTTGTAATCTACTATTTTTTTTACATCAATCTACTACCTAACTGTAAAACTGATCTGGCAACACTGGTGCTAGTCTACCACGGTCTACCCACTAAAACCGTTATACATAGTTCATAATTCCAAAATAAAGCAAATTCTAATCGCCCGTGAATCGCGCATTGAGATAAACCCACACCAGATGCAAAAGATCGGCAAATTCCTCGCCAGCCAACTTTAACCTTGACGTGGCGGTTATACGCAGCCTGCACCAAATAATCTGGGTATGATTATAGAATTGTTCTTCAAAATTAAAATAATTGGTCTGCACCAATTAAATGAAAACGTGTTTTGCTGATGGACTGGTTCAGGAAAAGTTAAAATTTGCAATAGCCATTCACTTTCTTTTTTTCCCAACAGACGGCCATGGAAATCTTGTGTTATTATGGCTGCAGTGACTTTTTTACAGAAATTCCCCTAATACGCTTTAATGTATGCTGATTTGAGGTAATTTTAATATTGAAAAGGTTTCTGTTATCCTAATATAGGGCCTCAAATCATGAAAAAGTGTATAATACATTTGCCACATGACGTCATACGCATGAGAGATCGTGTTAGTTTGATTATTTAAACTTACCTAAATTTGAGCAATGATCAACATAAGGTATCGGAATCGGTTCAAATGACTAAAATAAATTCGAACTAACCGAATGTTGATTGAACGACTAACCCAAACTAGCCAAAAGCACCAAAACGGGCTAAAACGTATCGGAACAGATTATAAATATTAAAATAAGTAAAAACTAACCAAAACGAGCCAAATTTTAAGGACTATCCAAAATTAACCAAAAACATTAAATTTGATAATAACATATCGGAAGCGATTCAAACGATTAAAATGAATTGGAACTAGCTAAAATTAACCGAAAGTTGATTGAATAACTAATCAAAACCAAAGAATATTATAGTACACAATAGAAAACTCGTCCCATGTTAAAAATTTGTATCTCCTATGGAAGCAGACTTTTCGAGCCTGCTTCCATCGAGCGAGTCTCGCCGTAAAAGCGACCGCGTGCCCGGCCACGTTGCCACATTTGTGCGGTTGAAATTTGCCCGGCGCGGCGTCAAAGATAATAGATAATTCTACTATATAGGAAAATATTTGTTGGTCGTGTCGTGTTCGTGTTGTCACGCAGCACGCAGTAGCGACTTGAGTAGCAAGCGTGCAGGAGTAGGCGAAAAGCAGTTTTCATTTACGTATACCTAAAATAATTATTATTGAGATTTTGAGATATTAAATTCTAATCTAAGTATGGCTTCAAATGCTGGCCAATTATGCCAATATTTAACATTTTACCACTGTATAATATGATTGACAATGGGTGATATGCAAAAAATTTAGGCAAATGCTTTTAGTTAATTTTTTTCAAATAAACATACAAATTACGAACATCAAACAAGGATAGGTAAAGAGCAAAAGCAAATGCTTTATTTTATTCATTATTGTCAACGATTTAGAAATAAAGGTTATTTTTGTTCAACAATAATTATAGACATCGTTGCCAAACAACGTCATCTTAAAGTACTTGACATTAATTAATAAAAATGTAGTATAAAGGTCACTTGTAAGAACTCCTTAAAATAGTTGCAACATATTTAGCTTCTTTGGTTTACCAGGGGCGGACAAAATTTAACATCCTAGTGCTTATATTTTTTAATACCCTGTATGATAAAGACCCAAAAAAATGTTTGGATAGCTTGAACTTTAAGCTATAAAAAAGTATTCCCGTTCAAGAGTGATAAAATAAACCGTTTTTGAGTTGTTATCCAAAAAAAAAAATAAGAAATCCGAAGAAATCAGTCGATTTTCTTAATAAAAAATAAAGCATAAATTTCTTTATAATTTTTTTACTCGAAAACGGTTTTATCGATATTGAACAAGAATACTGTTTCTATAGCTTAAGGTTCATGCTACCCACAAATATTTTTTGGTCGTTATCATACAGGGTGTTAAGAATATACGCATTAAGTTGTAAACCTGAGTCCGCCCTGGTAAATTAAAAAAGCTAAATATCTTTTAAGAGCCCTATTTTAAGGGGTCCCTACTAGTGTTATGATATTAAATTTTTATTAACTTACCTACATCAAGTACTTTAAAAGTTATTCAAGAAAAACCTAAAACCAGCGGCGTCCTTTGGGAACCCATATCTCCGTAGGAAAAAAATTATAGAAACTTGTCATGTTATTTTTTCGTGTTCTATCTGAACCCGCGAGATTTCCCAGATTTTTCAAGATACCCTAACTATTTTTTAGACCCCAGTGAAATCTTTCTTTATGTTGGTAATATTCGGTGATTAAACGCGAGTGTAATTCATTAAGTTTAATGTTATTAAAAAAGTACCATATATTGACTGCTTAATTTCTTCTATTTCTGCCCTACAAAAATGTAGTTTCCAATCTTGGTCATTCTCATATAAATTTTTTACTTATTAACATTACCACAATATTACATTTAATTCCTTGGCATTTCACACTGACATGACTGACAATGACAAAAGGTAAATTAGGGTAAAATGTGGGTAAAATGTACGAAATGCCTTTTAAAGCTATTTTTTTGCCTCACCAGTAACACAGGGTGATTCCTTACTAAAAAAATCGTAAATGCAAAAGTTGTATTATTTTTCCTTTACTATCTTTTAAGCTCCTTGAAAAAAACAAGTGAGTATCGGAAAGCAGCGAAAAAAAAGCAACATGGGTCTTCTCTAATGGACTACCCTGTATATTTTACGCTAAAAAGAAAAACTTTACCTCCTGGCTTCAAAATAGTATATTCTGTAACTAGGAGGAAAAGTGAAACATTCCTGGAGGGACGACTGTGGTCTCGTCCAGCAACACAGGAGTTCAGGAATGTACTTTTCCTACTAGTTGCACATGCTACTTTTTATCCGATTGAATTAGAATACGTACTTATAAAAATAGAGCCAAATATTACTCTAAATAAAAACGGTGTTTTAAATTTAAACTCAACATAATATCAAGTTTTGAATCGAGCGAGCTTGAAGTTTATTACGTAACTACGCAAACTACAGCTAAATGTTACTTTTGATAGACGTCAGATCTGACAAACAAGGCGTGTGAATAGGACATAAATGTTACATTCCCGTCCTAGGACGGAAATGTTATATTCCCGGACAGTTATTTTCTATTCCTGCATGTACAGTTATTGCATGTTGCCAAGCAACGAATACAATATACTGGAATCAGGAAGTTTGCGGTAAGAATACACATCGAAAAGGTGCCGTTTTTCGTCCGATCGGATAAAAATATATAATAATATGTTGACATTCAGAGTAGCTGCTTCAGAAATATTCAAGTTTGAAACTCACATAATTGCAAATGGCTGCCTCGGTTAACCACGTTGACAAGTTCTAATTTGACAGCTCCAGAAAAGTGAGTTACTAACAATATAATAACAATAATAAAGCGAAAACGTTGGCTAGGCGTTAGCAATTATGTGAGTATTATGTGTAATTATGTGTATTATTATGTGTAATATTTCTGAAACATCTATAGTCAAAAGCGATCTTATCGTGCGTGATTTTGCATGCAATATCTGTCAAAGGCATGATAATTAATGAGACATGTGACCTTTGGACCCGCACGATATGACGACTATACTCTGAATGTCAACATATAATATTTTTTTGAAAGCAAGAGGAAAAGATCTTTCTCTTTAGCGTAAAATATTAGAGAAAATCCATGTTGCTTTTGTTTCGCTGCTTTCCGATACTCACTTGTTTTTTTCAAGGAGCTTAAAAAAGAATATAGGAAAAATAACACAAGTTTGAATTTACGATCAATGACTCTTATGAAAGCAAAATATATTTTCACTAATTTAGTTAAAGTAACAAAAATAGTATATTATATACCTAGGTTGAGAAGTAAGCCATTATTTACCGAGCACTTTTATATCCTGAGGCGCGGAGCGCCGAAGGATATAATGTGCGAGGTTAATAATGGCCTTCTCAACCGAGGTATATATAGAATTTTTTTTACTACTAACACTGATATATTACCATATTTGATTCGATTTTATTTTTATATTAGTCATTTTCTACTTATTTTTGAAATAGTTCGAAATATCAAGTAGCCTGGAAGTTCAGTTGTCTAACTGACAGATATCGTAACAAGAAGCGTTTTTTCGCGAGCTAACTACAATTAACCACGGCATACTACAGGATACTGCTTTGTTTTCACGAGGATTAATTTAATTGTAGTAAGTGAGGGGAAGTTTCGTGATGTCACTATTACATCATCATTTTTCAATTACGGCTTACTACAATTTACATACGTCACGAGGTGTGGTACTCGAGGTTTGATGGAGTCATGGCGGATTAATTTTGAAACGTTAAACATGTGAAATGTTTGCTTTTCCATTCTGAACAAGTTTGTAAATTATACGTTCATGAAATTCTTCTATAGAAGCCTCATACGCATCGGAATTTCTACACAAATGTGCCCCAAATGGGATTTGTGCAGCATAAAGTATCCTGAACATATTCATCGAAAAATACCATTAGTTTGCTTATCTCCAGAGGTCACCATTCTGTCATTAAAAATATGAGTAAACGTTCTGCACTGATCAAACTGATCATTTTCGAATAAATATGCAAAATATCTATATTCTTTTCTAGCAATGCAAGATCTAACTACGGTATTTTGGCGAAGACAGAAGCAGACAGTACAATTTGTGGTGGGGTGCCCGCTTGGCACTTACTTCAGTATTACTTGTAGTTAACCGTGGTTACTCGCCAAAAAACGCTAATAATCTCCTGACAGCTCCATACATACAAAGTACCTTCTTTCCATCTAAATTTTTACAAAATCGCATTATTAATAAGAATATTATGGGAAGTCATGAAAAGTGAGTCATACTGTATATAATTTTCTTACTAATAGTACTGATACAATCCTTATCATTATTTGAATTGATTAGATTTTGAAATTAATCATTTCCTTTTCAGTTTTCAAATAATCCGAAATGACAACTAGTTGTCAAACTAACAAGTGTGACATTTTGGCATTTTCCGTTTCCGTTTCATTATTGACCTAGGTTTTTTTTAATATTATTATTTACCTAGGGTGAGAAATGTTACTTCTCATTTGAGGAATGGAGTAAATAATGGTGATTTTTCATGTTAGTAGTAAAAAACAAAATAATCTAGACCCCCTTGTTAGAAAGCCCTTATCTATAATATAGGGCTTTCTATAGGGCGAGACCAATCGGGAGAAAAACTTCGTAACGGTACGTCGGATCGCTCTGAAACTTATACCAATCGATTTGTAATCAAAAAAAAATTTTTTGATTTTTTGTCTGTATGTGTGTATGTATGTGTGTATGTATGTATGTATGTATGTGTGTATGTGATGGGATCGATTACAGGTCGCAATTTTGAAGGTAGCGACTTGAAATTTGGCATAGAGGTAGAGGTCCACGAACCCTCGGAACCTATTGATTTTGGTTACGATCGGTTAATATACAGGGTGTGAAAACAGGACAAGTTACCGTTTTTTGGCGTTTTTTGCCATTTTTGTCCGTGTAAACAAGGGCCAACTTTGCCTTTTTTTCATGTCAAATGAAAGTATTCGGTAAGACACGTATTTTTGTTCCTTTGCTCTTTTGCTCTAATTGTTATACAGGGTGTGAAAACAGGACAAGTTACAGTTTTTTGGCATTTAAGGTCGCAATTTTGAAGATAGCGGCTTGAAATTTGGCATAAAGTTAGAAGTTCACAAACCCTCGAAGCCTATTGAATTTGGTTACGATCGGTTAATATACAGGGTGTGAAAACAGGACAAGTCGCCGTTTTTTGGCCATTAGAGGTCGCAATTTTGAAGATAGCGACTTGAAATTTTGCATAGAGGTAGAGGTTCACAAACCCTCGAAGCCTGTTGATTTTGGTTAGGATCTGTTAATATACAGGGTGTGAAAACAGGATAAGTTTCCATTTTTTGGCATTTTTGTTCGTGTAAACAAGGATAATATTCTTTTTTTATGTCAAATGTAAGTATTGGGTAAGACACGTATTTTTGTTCCTTTGCCCTTTTGTTCTAATTGTTATACAGGGTGTGAAAACAGGACATGTTACCGTTTTTTGGCATTTAAGGTCGCAATTTTGAAGATAGCGGCTTGAAGTTTGGCATAAAGTTAGAAGTCCACAAACCCTCGAAGCCTATTGATTTTGGTTACGATCGGTTAATATACAGGGTGTGAAAACAGGACAAGTCGCCGTTTTTTGGCCATTAGAGGTCGCAATTTTGAAGATAGCGACTTGAAATTTTGCATAGAGGTAGAGGTCCAAAAATCCTCGAAGCCTGTTGATTTTGTTTACAATCGGTTAATGTACAGGGTGTGAAAACAGGACAAGTTACCGTTATTTGGCATTTACAGGTCGCTATTTTGAAGACAGCGTCTTGAAATTTGGCATAGAGGTAGAGGTCCACAAACCCTCGAAGCCTATTGATTTTGGTTACGATCTGTTAATATACAGGGTGTGAATACAGGACAAGTTACCATTTTTGGCATTTTTGTTCGTGTAAACAAGGACCAACTTTTCCTTTTTTCGGTGTCAATTTATAAGTAGAGGTTAAAGTATGTTAGCATTTTTGTTGACAACATGGTTACCATAGCAACCAATTAATAATATGTAAATCACTAATAAAAGATATAGCATGGTACTTAGGATTGTTTATGAAGCCTAATTTGATACTAAAAAATTGGATGCTATGGTAACCAAAAAAAGTAAAATCGTCATAATTCGTCAATCGTACGACTTAGAGATTTGATATTTGATATTTAGGTAAATATTAATAAAAATTAACGATTGACGTTGACAAGTCGATTACCATGGCAACCAATTAATAATATGTATAACACTAATAAAAGATATAGTATGGTACTTAGGATTGTTTATGAAGCCAAATTTGATACTAAAAAATTGGTTGCTATGGTAACCAAAAAAAGTAAAATCGTCATAATTCGTCAATCGTACGACTTAGAGATTTGATATTTAGGTAAATATTAATAAAAATTAACGATTGACGTTGACAAGTCGATTAACATGGCAACCAATTAATAATATGTATAACACTAATAAAAGATATAGTATGGTACTTAGGATTGTTTATGAAGCATAATTTGATACTAAAAAATTGGTTGCTATGGTAACCAAAAAAAGTAAAATCGTCATAATTCGTCAATCGTACGACTTAGAGATTTGATATTTGATATTTAGGTAAATATTAAAAAAAATTAACGATTGACGTTGACAAGTCGATTACCATGGCAACCAATTAATAATATGTATATCACTAATAAAAGATATAGTATGGTACTTAGGATTGTTTATGAAGCCTAATTTGATACTAAAAAATTGGTTGCTATGGTAACCAAAAAAGTAAAAAATCGTTATAATTTGTCAATCGTAAGACTTAGAGATTTGATATTTGGTAGTTAGGTAAAGATTAAAAAAAAAATTAGCAATTGAAGTTGACAAGTCGGTTACCATGGCAACCAATTAATAATATGTATATCACTAATAAAAGATACAGTATGGTACTTAGGATTGTATATGAAGCCTAATTTGATACTAAAATATTGGTTGCTATGGTAACCAAAAAAGTAAAAAATCGTTATAATTCGTGAATCGTACGACTTAGAGATTTGATATTTGGTATTTAGGTAAAGATAAAAAAATTTTACGATTGACGTTGACAAGTCGGTTACCATGGCAACCAATTAGAAAATTATCTCGGTAAAATTAGACTAGCAATTGGTAACTCTAATTATAAGGGCTTTCTAATTATAGGCCACGGTACGGATAGGAGCGTGGTAATAATGTGTGACCGAAGGTCACACAAACGAGGCCCGAAGGGCCTCGCGCGTGCCGCAGGCACGAGTGGCCACGCCACTTGTTAGAAAGCCCCCATTTATAATATGGGCTTTCTATAGGGCGCGACCAATCGGGACAAAAACTTCGTAACGGTACGTCCGATCGCTCTGAAACTTATACCAATCGATTTGTAATCGAAAAAAAAAATTTTGATTTTTTGTCTGTATGTGTGTATGTGTGTATGTGTGTATGTGATGGGATCGATTACAGGTCGCAATTTTGAAGGTAGCGACTTGAAATTTGGCATAGAGGTAGAGGTCCATGAACCCTCGGAACCTATTGATTTTGGTTACGATCGGCTAATATACAGGGTGTGAAAACAGGACAAGTTACCGTTTTTTGGCGTTTTTTGGCATTTTTGACCGTGTAAACAAGGACCAACTTTTCTTTTTTTTATGTCAAATGAAAGTATTCGGTAAGACACGTTTTTTTGTTCCTTTGCTCTTTTGCTCTAATTGTTATACAGGGTGTGAA
>JAEQML010067365.1:0-19164 GCA_016904865.1 Pissodes strobi
TCACTAAACTTGCACTTGTGCAGTTTACATCCTTGAGCCTGGGCCGAAGTGGCTCTATAACAATTCAAACCAAATTCAATCATTTGTGGAGCCAAAGGCAATCAATTCCAGGGTAAGAATGAATCCTCCACAACAATATAGAACATATTTACATGAAATTTAAAGACAATAAACCAATTCATAGCAGTAAAATACGCTTACCATTAAAATTATCAGTCCAACAGCACTGGCACACTATAAGCCCCCTTGTTTTTAATAACCTAAATAATAACCATTAGCATTTAGTATAGCGTACGCATTTTTGAGGTTCCTTTGTGTTAATTTGTTGTAACTGTTGGTTTTATTATTGGATGTCGCTAGCTGCACTGTTTTGTGAATATTTGATGTTTTTATGTTAAAATGCACCATCTTGGTTTATTTGTTGTTAGTGTGCCAGTGCTGTTGAACTGATAATTTTAGTGGTAAGCGTATTTTACTGCTATGTATTTGTTTATTGTCTTTAAATTTCATGTATGACCAAACGCTTATTTGTTTTTATATGAGACTATTTATTTTACACTTTTAGTGATGTAATTAAAAAAAAATTTCAGGTCTGACGATGCCCTTGAAGAGGCGAAACATGTCACCCTACTTTTAATTAGAAATATAAATGCGATACTGTAGATTTTGAGATCTTTTTGTTTTATTGAGTTTTTTATCTTTTTTAGAAAAATGTTGTTTTTAAGAACTGCAAAACAAAAGAGTTGCCTAACATCAAAGAGTTTACACCCGTCAAAAAGTAGGTCAGTGGGATATAGATAATTTTTATCATACATTATTTTTATAACATATTTTTGAGTCTTTTCAAGTTGGCCAAAATGATTGCTACAAGCCCCTCCCCATACGGCAATGCCATATGTAATATGGCTTTGAATAAGAGCAAAATATAGAGTTCTTAGTTGTCCCGCAGTAAAAATTTCCCTAAACTTTTTAAATTACCCTGACAGCCATCGTACCTTCCCTGTGACATAAGAAATATGAACATCCCAACGCAAGTGTGAATCAAGATACACTGCCAGATATTTAATTTTATTAACCCGCTGTATTCGAATAACCCCACAATCACATTCCGTGTTAAGTGTAAGCTCTGCAAATTCAGGGAGGTTAGAAGCCAAGGATGTAAAGGGCACATAATTCGTTTTGGTGATCTTTATCGTTAATATATTTTCTTGTAATGATAAATTATTTGCAGTTCCCTTTCATCCTTGCGCTTTAAGGGATCCCAAGTTTCATCTCCAAAAAAAATTGCCGTATCATCAGCAAAACTGGTAATGTCTCCATCGATATCGAGATCAAACAAATCGTTTATATATATAAATTGAATAGCTTTTAATGTTTTTCACTTGCTCTATTCGTTGACCTGCAGCTGATTTCCTTACACCTCGGATTTTTTGTGCCTTTTCTGATGCTTTTGACGTTAAAGGTGCCACTAGTACTTGCTTTTCAATATGTACCTTTTTCTCAGGCACACCTAATACGTCCGAATCACTTTCCTCTGCTTCTTTTCCAGTTAGAGAATCATAGGTGTTCCAAATAGTATGTGCACTTCCAGAAGGCGAACCTAGTGGACTGCAAACTTGAGAGGCTGTTGAGCTACTCGCCGCAGAGCTTGGCCGTGAAGAAACATTTGAAACTCTTCTACAACAACAATCAATATTTCAAATTTTACAATGTTTAAAATTCAATATATTTTGTAAAATATCATTAAATTCTGACAAAACATTTTTGGCACGTTGGCAGAGCGGGTATGCCTGCATGTGCCACAAAGCATGCATTCAAAAATATAACAAAAAATTAACTAGTCTAAAAACAATGCTTTGATTTTAACTTAAATCTAATTAGCTTAAATTTAGAAAAATAAAAGTAAAAAGTCAGTTCTTTAAATTCTATTGCCAATTAAAACGTCACTAGTATTGTCAATTGCATTTTAAGCTTACTGTTCATATAATATTTTTATTTATTTATTTAACAAGTACTCTAGAGAAACATTGTAAATAATACCTAAAGGCTATAAAATATATAAAATAGAAAGGCAATAAAATATATTAACATAATACATATTACAGAGGAGAACAACATATTAATAACAACGATTTCTTTTGAAAGATAGTGTAGAACTAAAGATATCGCAGTTAGGGGTGATTCTGCTATGTCTGAGTAGTCTATCGACAAATGCTGCGAATCCATAGTTCGTCCGATGAGTACATTAAAATGTCGAAATGACAGCATTAGAAAATAATAATGTTGATCTAAATTTAGAAGAAAATATTGAAAACCCAGCTTTGGGTAATAATAATTTTGACTTAAACTTATTTGAATTAGATAATATTGTTGTGGAAAATAATTTAAATTTTGGAGAAAATAGCGAATGTGATATTTCATCACAAGCCTTAGATGGTTTGACAAAATTTAAAGATTTATTAGGAATACCATCTGATAATGTAGAGCTACCACTAAAAAGATCGTTTGATTCAACCCTTGAAGAACCTTCTTGTTTTCGAATGGATGAACACTTAAATATTAATGAAAACAGTAATTTAAACATATCAAACAATAGTTTTAGTGATGATGATGATATAATACGTTGTAGTCAAAAAAGTCTCGCCGTAAAAAAACTTCTTCCATTCTTAAATCTCTCTTATCAAAAACCAAATGCAACAATTTCTCTTCAGATTCTACAGTTAGTAATTTAATAGTTTCCAGCGGGCAAAATAGTCCTAATTAATCTAACCATAACAATTTTGTAATTTCTAACCAGCAGAAAAGCCTACTTCAAACTTCTACTCCATCACTAACTAATATTATAGTAAGTAATTTTAAAAATTATAATAATCACTCTAAAAATAGTAATGATGCAATTCCTATTCAAAATCATATTTAACGAAATGATCAACTTAGCAACATTTCATGGAATTCTACGAATTCTCCACCTCCTATTCAAAATTTTAATTATTGCAAAGAAACTCAAACTGAAAACTTTAACGATAGTAAAGAGACGCAAACCGAACAGTCTACGGAGACTATAGTTTTACAAGCAGAAAATACATTTTTAAAAATACAAACTAAACCATTGGGTTTCGAAACACAGATGTTACAAACAAAAGAGACACAAACAAATGACAAACCATTTGGACTTAAAACACAGACGCTACAACAAACAGACAAACCATTTTATACAGTGAAAAATAATACGTTTATTGTTAAAAAGAAATTTACATCACAAAACAAAAAAGTCATTTCAAGAATTAACACTTTAGGCTATTCTTTAGATTCGATTGCATATATTATTAAAGATGAGGAAAAGTGGAATCGCATTAAAAATATTTTTGATGAGTTGGTAAATACCATTCCTTAACCATCCATCCATTCCCTAAATCCCTTTAATTTAAAGCAATGAATTTTATTAATTTTCATCATTTACCTCTCGAATGTAAAAGCAGCGTTGAATTAAGATCATTTTTGATTAATTGGTAAATTTTATCTATTAACAACCCATCCCTTTTTACAAATCCTTTTAATTAAAAACAATGAATTTTAATAAATTTCATCATTTCCCTGCATTCAGCAGCAGCTTCACAAGAAGAAAAACTCTTTATTTTAAGAATTTAAAATGACATTCCAATGTGTGACTTGCAAACGCATGTATAATTAGATTTGTTACGTATGTTACGTTAATTATCGACAAGTAATAAAAACATTCCTTCTGCAATAATATCATGTGTATATTTTCTAAAAAGGCAAAAACTCACTACTTACTTTCTGGTCTGCATGTGGGCGTGGGGCTCGATAAAGCTCATGGATGAAAACAATGGCCACGATGAATCAGGAGCTTCTGACACGGAAGGGATATTTTTTCTTCTTCTTTTTTCTTTGCCATACCTCTCCCTCAAATTTTTCCACACTTTTTGTATCTCTTCAACTATAAAATACCATAAATTTGAAAAACTTTAATAATTATTAACATTCCACCCAAAATACTAATGGAACCCATCGCCGAAGCAAGCGTTGCTTTTTTTTATTATCATCTTTGTAGTCTTTTAACGACTTGTCGTATAAAAGCGGATAACGTTGCATACGATTTATTAAAACATGATCTTCTTCGTATTCTGCCATTTTAACAAAGAAAAACGGAACGTAAAAAAAATAGATCAACAGAAAACCGCAAAGAATTTTCTTTGTTGTGCAGAAAATCAACCACAAAATTTCGGAAGCCGACGAGCATGCGTTCGACCTCTGTGCGATCGGTCAGGTTAAATATCGTCCGAGAGAAGCCGATGTCGCCCGAATCGAAACGTAAGCCGTAAGAAATGGAATTGAACCATTTCTTACTTCTTACTGCTTATCGTTTACTCTTTACTGAAGAACTGTGAATGTCAACGTTACTTCCCATTTGTTTATTTTTCTTACGGCTTATCGTTACTTCTTACTTCTTAGTTTACGGAAACTATAAATCCAGCTTTAGTCAACATACGTTGTTATTTTAATAGAAATATAGCTCTTAAAAATGCCACAAATATACATAATACAGTCTTGATTTTACAAAGCAAACTCTTTCAAGGGAATATGTAGACTTATAATTTAGGGACATTGAAAAAACGTTACTTTTAAACTTATAGGTGTATTTTTTTCTTTTAAGAGAGTTCCCGGTGAAACAAGTAAACATTATATAGACCTATTGTTTCAAATGTTTCTTCTTACAAAATTTAACTGTGTATGTTTAAATATGACGTTTTGTCTTTCGCGGTTACCCTTGAATTAATATTTATGTTTTTTGATCCTCATTTTTAATGCTTTACATCGCATATAGACTTAAATCCTTTTAACTGCTTAAAATATACACTCTTCTAAACATATTTGACCAAAAACGTCACTTAGGACTTTTTAAGCGCCGGCCACAGAAATGTTGAAAAAATTTGAAGACTTGATCGTATCGAAAAGAACCAATCAAAAAATCGTCGTTGCCGAAGTGATAGTTTTTACAATTATTGTGATAGTGAGAGTAAGATAGAGCGGGGGCGAAAAATTGTTATGCTAGTTGTACACTGACAATTTAAATTGACCAATTTATTTGCAAATTTCTTTTGCAATTCTTTGTTAGCTTATCTCTGGCTTAACTTCGCTTTACACCGGAAGCGGCTTGAACTTATTCACAAGACAAACGTCAATGAAAAACTCTCTACCAAACTAACAAAATATTTTTAGAATTTTAAAGTTATGTATTTATTTATATTAGATTAGTCATATTACGTATATGAGATTAGTTATATCCAAGAGTTATATCAAAGTTTAATATTAATTTCGTAACTTTGGTTATATCATTTATACAGTAAGTTATCTGTTCCAAGATCTAACACAAAGATGCCCAATGATAAATCTGTTTTGTATGGTAAAGTTACCAAAAACAGAAAAAGAGCTGCAGCATTAGCCCTAATTATTGCTGCTAGCAGTTTTTTGATCGAACAATCTGAAAAAAAACAAAGGAGATGGTGGGTCAGGCCTTGGCTGGAAGATAAACAAAATGCAGGCTTAAAATTGGTCAACCAGGAGTTTCAAAGAGATCCTGAACAGTTTAAACAATTTTTACGTGTGTCAGAACAAAGTTTTAATAAATTACTTGATCGTCTAAAACCACGACTGGAAAAATCAAATAATAATTTCAGGGATGCGATCAGCGCAAGGAATAAATTAATTGTATGTTTGAGATTCCTGGCAACTGGTGAAACCTATCGAAGCTTAATGTATACATTCAGAATATCTGAGTCAACTATTTCTTTGTTTATACCTGATGTTTGTACAGCAATATATGATACATTCAAAGATGAATTCTTAAAGGTACATGTTGAATTCCAACAATGATTTAAATATTATAAAATGTTTTCTTTTTTCAGACACCAACCACGGCTGCTGACTGGCTTAATATAGCAAAAGATTTTGAAAAAACTTGAACATCCCTAATGTTATCGATGCACTTGACGGAAAACGCATTGTTTTTAGGTCTCCCAAAGTTGACGGATCAATATACTACAATTATAAACACACTCACAGTATTGTGCTACTTTGTAGCATTTAATTTTTCATGAAGGTATTATAAGTAAATGCTACCTGTTTTTTTTAGAATTCAAGCAATATAGAATTACGATTGTTTTCATATATTATGCTTTGAATGTATTTAAGTACCTCTCTGGAAAATAACACTTAACCCTTATTTGTTACATGCCTACTTTTATATTTGTATTTATTTAGAACATAAGTTATTTCATAACTTAAGCAAACATTAAGTTATTAAGCCACGAAGTATCAGACAGTCTTAAACTTTCTTTTTAAGAGATGTTGATAAGAACTATTAACCTTTCTTCATGGTTGGATTTCTCACAGTAATAAAACATACATGCTATCTTATTAATTTAATATTACCTTAATTTCTCAATAAGATTGTTTTCTTTTAAATTAATTCTCATCTTTAGTCATTATGTTTCATGCAAGTTAATATTTAAATATGACGTCATTCCTCATTGTGGTTACGATGCTGACTCGAGCAATCGAACCCGAGTGACACTAATGTTCATTCTGTATTGCACTGTGCATGAGAAAGCAACTCTTGCCGCTCGGTGTCAATCAGCTGACAATTGTCATCGAAAACGAGGTCAAGCGGTCAAATTCAAGTAGCCTTTGTCTTCATGATGTAGCCGAAGTGTCTAGACCGATTTTATAGTTTTGAGTTTAAGAAAACATCATGGGTCCATTAGGGCAAAAGATTTTCAAAATCTCGTGCCATTAGGCCTGAGAAGGGCTTGGCTTATTATAATTTTGTCTAATCCTTGAAGATGCCTTTTAATTTTTATGGTTAATCCATCACCACCTAGTAAGGTAGGTAATCGTTGGCTTGTGCTTTATAAAAAAACAGAACATTTCAACAATCTTAAGTAAAGTGGCTAAAGACTTCATGTTTGTTTCAGGTTTTATTATGGGATGTTAATATTAGAGAATATTAGATAATTTTGATTTGGGAATGGCATACAGATGCTATGATTTTCAATTGGGATTTACAGTCTATAGGTAAATCTTAAACTTCCATGCTGCATGGACAGGGTAGAGTAGAAGATTCAGTTGTTCCGGAATTTCACATGATTAGAGAAGGGAACAATAAGCCACCAAAACCTCAGAGCGGGAAGCACTTATCCAGCTGACAGGAGTAACTCAAGGCCAGTTCTTTCCTTTTATTATATAAAAGATCAGTGTCTATCTAGTGTAAAATTTTATACTAACTTATTCATATTCTTTTTATCTTTAATTGTTCGGCTCACTTGGCACATTTAATGCCTTTTACGGATATACATATTTAGTAACCCTGGAAACAAAGATTCATGAGTCTTTTCCCTCTAGGTATATAATTTACTTTAAATAAAACACCCAAGGGGTAAGCGTTACCAAGATAAGCTCCTTCATAACATTATTTTGTTTAAACTGTAGAAATGAATGATATCTTCATATTTTAATTATGTGTTATTCCCAACGTAGGGGATATATATTCTTATAAATAAAGAATACTTGTTTTGTTTATGTTTGAAGTGTTTACTGCTTGACTGTTTTCCCCCATTTCGTTCTTGAAAATACAATTAACATCTATTAAAGACAATCTAGGTTTTGTGATTTACTAGACTAGGAACTTGCAGTATCTCTTCCAAATTACGTGGCGCCCAATTTAAGTACACAAAGGCCATATGCCAAGAACCCCGGCCTCCGCATTAAGAGCTAACCGTTCGCATTCTTTAGTGGCAAAATAATGCCACAACTTGCCTTAGTAGATGCCAACTATAATTTTACTTATGAAGATGTGGGGGTTAATGGACGAGTTTCTGATGGCGGGGTATATAGACAGTCAACATTAGCAAAAGCTATAGCAAAAAACTATTTAAATATACCTGAGGATAAATGTTTACCTGGAAGAAACAAGTTAGTTCCACATGTTAGTTTGGCCGATGCTGCTTTTCCTCTCAGTGTACATATTATACCTCTTTATAAATATGACTGATGAACAGAGGATATTTAATTACAGACTAAGTCGTGGTAGACGAGTAATAGAGAATGCTTTTGGAATTATGGCTAACCGTTTTAGGATTTTCTTGACAACAATAAATTTAAGTGCTCAAAAATTTCAAGTTACAACTTTGGCAGCTTGTGTTCTTCATAATTTCTTGAGGGCTGAGAACCCAAACATGATAAAGGATGAAGATATTGATAATTCATATATATTTTCAAATGGGGTTTATCTCAACAAAGCGGCAACAGAGCTAAAGAGTCATGGCTGTTCGGGAAGAATTTAAACAATACTTTGTGAATGAAGGTGCGGTACCTTGGCAATATGATAAAGTTTAAGATAAAATTTGATTGTTCCAAAAAGTTGGCATGATATGAGAAGCTATTTTATTGATTTCTCAGCAAATGTTATATTCGGGAAAATTTGATGCATCATGAAAAAATTATTTTGTAATTGATAAGGTATTTAAAGCAGTTCCCAATAGGATGCAAACTTTTTTATACGCTAGCATTTTATAATAATACCTTTATATAAAGTAAGCATAAGATGATAATGCCTATTATCAATGAAGATGCTTAAGCCACAAATTAAGAAACGAATCCGCTGTTGGTTAAACAGTTACTTTATATTATAAAGTAACTTTGTTTAGCCAACATTGGATCGTTCTTTATTTGAAATACATTGCAATGAAATATCCGTCAGTATGAACGAAATTAGTACTAGGTTAAGTAATAAACTCAAACTATATCTTTCAATTAACCTATATTAATAAATTTTTCGTTTGCTCAAAACTTAGTTTTATTATAAAGTGAATTGACAAATACCAAAATTATAGCCCTAGGTAAATACATGTAACAATTAATAAAAAACCTACAAAGAAAGTATGTACAGTTCTATCCATAAAAAAATATTCTAAGTGCACACTGCGACAATCTAATATGTACGTTTTAACATTTTTTAAAGAATACAACTGTACCTACCTATGTTAATAAAACACAAAATCTAAAACTACAAACTTATTAATAAACATTCTTAAATAATTATAAATTAATAAACCTTGTACTAATTTTCGTCCTCCTCTTCCTCTCGCTGGCAGTCATATGCAAGGCTCAGAATTTTCTGTCGCAAATTTCTACGAGTTACATTTTTTATTTGTCTTTATTCAGCTCCCAGAGTTCTAAAAAAGTCATTCTATTAAGTAACAATATGCACTTACAAATAAATAAATTGTTATTCTTTTACCAATTTTATCTTCGAATACCTATATCTACCAAAGTAAAATACTGATCAATATAAAAATCTTGCCATGTTCCTAAGAAATGAGGAAAATGTTCCCTATGCCAATTAAATAGTTTTATGCTAAATATCTAACTAAATATCTAGTTAACTTACACAAGAAATGCATTAATAACATCCATCGGAGCAGCAGGTTTGACAGTCGGTTTGTTTGGGCCAACAATCCTGTAGCCTTCGTCATTAGGGCAACGGCTTGATTATTTGTGCTTCAGCATGTTTCCTTTTGTTAGAAGGCTGTGCACGTGGCTGAGACTCGTCAGATATTCAGGAAGCACTAGTTGAGGGCTTCGCAAGAGGGGAACCTAACGGTGAAGTTATTCGGCTTTGACTCTCACTAACAAGATCATCAGTGGTTCCTGAATTTAATTCCTCTACTGTTCCTTAATATAATAACTCTAACTTATCACTCATCATAATTTAAGTTGTCAGATTTTTTCATAGGTAAATTTAATTTACTTTCCCGAACAGGGTTACTGGTGTTAATGAAAGATAACTGTTCATAACACCACAAGGTAGGTGGATAAACATCATCCGTGCCAGTTGCACTCATGATACTATTTTTATTTTATTCATTTCTGCGAAGAATTGGGTTCTTATATTGTTTATTTTCTTTCTAATTTCATCCAATGAAACATTACTAAATAAATTTTTTTTTGTTAAAGTCTTCTTGAATTTTTGTAAAAGCCAATTGCTGTTTTGTTTTATTTTTATATTGTTCGTTCCAGATATAAATTCGGAAGTAAAGATAGTTATTTTTGAGACATTCGTAGACATGTCCGCCTAGCTTAAACTCAGCTACAGATTGCAGTCAGATCGGTTAATTATAAATCTTAAAAAAACTAATCAGTTTGTAAGAAATACTCATTTTAAAATTGGAGACAATAGGGTAGGCTCATATCAGGTGGTTATTTTATGTGCAGTATAGATTTAAAGGACGGCTATTATTTAGTCCCGACAAAGAATTCACATCCTAAGTATTTACGATTTACATTTAATGGCTTATTATACCAGTATAATTATTTACCGTTTGGATTAAATTGGGCGCCCCTGATTTTCACAAAAATTTTTAGATCAAGAAATATTAAGATCAAAAGGGGTACTTTTAGTAATTTATTTAGATGATTTTTTAATCCTGGGTAGATCATACGATAAATGTGCAATTAATATAAAGAATACTATAGAAGTGTTAACATATCCTGGTATTTTAATTAATCATAAAAAATGTAATCTTACACCCAGTACCATATGCAGGCTTTTACGTGTTGTCTATAACTCTCGCACAATGAAAATGTCTCTACCAGTCGAAAAAGAATATAGATTACCAAAAATTCTCACACATTTTTCAAAATTGCCAGAAGGCAAGTCAGGGATCTCGCAAAATTCATTGGGACCCTGGTACCCGCCTGCCCGCCATAAAATATAGTTTTTTGTATACAAAATGTATTGAGCGTTGAAATACTTAGATCTGAAAAAAATCTAAGGGAACTATGACGCAAAAATAAAAATTTCTTAGGATTTACTTTATGACATCAATTGGTTTATTAGTAAAATACCAAACTGATATTCGAGTTTCAAAATTTCATTTAGAGCTGTTTACTGACATATCTAAATCCGGTTGGGATGCTTATTGTACAAAAAAGAGGGCATTCGGCTTTTGGTCTACTAATGAATCAAAGCATCATATAACGTAAAACTGGTGAGAGCAGTTTGATTACGAGGAGTGACGTCCCCGCCATTCCGAGTTACCACGGGATGTGGCCCATCAAATCCCATCGTCTCCCCCAGGCTGGAGAACACCGGAGTACAAAGTCTGGAGATCATCAATACCAGTTTATGACAAGAGGGGCTGCACTGTATTAGCTGGCAGGAATGTCAAACTGGTGAGAGAAGTTTGATTACGGGGAATGACGTGCCCGCCATTCCGAGTGGCCAGCAACTAAAAGATACGCTAATAAACAAATATACTCTTTGGTAACGGTCTAGAAGATCAAATCAAGATAACCAAGGAGTTGGAGAATCTGGACGCCAGCTTAAGCTGAAGAAAAAGCTGATTATGAAGACATCAACTTCGATCCAGGGAAACTACAGACGTCCCTCAGAGGTTTGCAGGGAACAGGAGATGTGGATAACTAACCCACCCTTTCATCAGGACAACATCGAGCTCAATTCGCGAAAGACCTGTCACAATGAAGATAACGTACAGGAGGAAACAAGAATACTTCCAGAATGGCAGACAACTTCATTATCGAAAATACAACAGCAGGTTAGTAGAACTTGTGGACGCTTGAATTTTTTTTTGCGCACACGTGAAAGGAACTATTAGTTCATAAATAGTATTATCTTATAATGAAGTACTTAGTATTCCTTTTATTAAGTTACCCAAGTAGCTAAACATTCCTACTGAAAATAAAATCGTCACAAAAAGAGTTTGTAATTATAGAAAAATTGTTAAGAGACTATTCAGAAAAAGGCGCAATTACCAGGGTTGACCCCTGCCATGAACAGTATATATTAAACATTTGTATAATGTCAAAACCCGACGGGTCAGATCGGTTAATTATAAATCTTTAAAAATTTAATCAGTTTGTAGAAAATACTCATTTTAACATTGGAGACGGTAGTGGCAAGGCTCATATCAGGTGGTTATTTTACGTGCAGTATAGATTTAAAGGACGGCTATTATTTGTCCCGAAAAAGAAATCACATCGTAAGTATTTACGATTTACATTTAATGGCTTATTATATTAGTATAATTATTATTATTATTATTATTATTAACTTCAATATTAAATTATGGCAGTTATTAGCACTTTGGTTAGTATTATTGGCACTTAATCCTACAGTGATTGGCAGATAGTCTGGATGTAGATTTAACTTACATTCTTAAAATTAGGTAAGTACCTATTAGTGTAAAAATAGTAATGGAGATCTATTAAGCTCCAGAAGTGAGGTGCTGGGCCGCTGGGTAGAATACATTAGCGCTGTACTGAATACAGATGAGGTGCAACCAATCCCAGAACCACAAGAAGCCCAAAACGCAGAACACGGGACAGAAAATCAAACAGAATATGAACCACCAACAATAGAGGAAAATAGAGAAGCTAGAAAAAAGTTGGCAAACAAATCTTCTGGAAGCGACAACCTCCCTGCTGAGCTTCTCAAAAATGGAGGCGAAGAGCTAGTAATCGCCATGCAACAACTCTTTTCAAACATCTGGAAACAAAAAACACTACCAGCGGAAAGGCATGTAGGTATACTATGTACTATCTACAAAAAGGTGATATATTTGAGTGCTCAAACTATCGAAGAATTACCCTACTGAATACGGCATACAAAGTATTCTCAGTAGGACTCTGCAATAGAATTCGACCCTACTCGGAAAAGGAAATAGGAAGATACCAAGCTGGATTCCGTGATGGCAAGTCGACTATAAATCAAATATCGACACTCCGACAAATCCTAGAAAAAACACACGAATATGGGGGTCGACACCCACCATATCTTTGGCCGCCATAGAAGGAAACCCTCTATGATGCTATGAGAGAACTCCAAATAACAAATCATTTGGTAAATCTCACAAGAATGACGATGGAGAAAGTGGAATGCAGGGTACGTATCGAAGGAAACTTGTCGGAAGCCTTTAAAACCTCTAATGGACTGCGTCAGGGAGACGCGCTCTCCTGCACTTTGTTCAACCTAGCCCTTGAAAAAAACTATACAAATGTCGGGGGTAACAACAGGGACAATATATAATAAATCCTTCCAAATCCTGGCCTACGCGGACGATATCGATATCATAGGCAGATCAGCGGCAGCAGTTAAAGAAGCATACAGACTACTGAAAGGGGTAGCAGTAGAAATGGGCCTAGTAATTAACATCCATAAAACCATGTACACGCTAGCAACACCGGAAATACCAAGAGATGTAAACTCCCACAGGAACCTAAAGATAGATGTCGACGATATAGTCGGTTAACGAGTTCGTGTTCCTTGGCTCCCTGGTAACCACTCATAATGACACAACAGCCGAAGTTAAACGTAGAGTCCTCCTTGCCAACTGATGTTGCTTCGGACTCGCCCCTCAACTCAAATCCCATAACATCTCCAGAAGCACAAAGTGTAAACTCTACAAAACGCTGATAAGACCGGTTTTACTGTATGGCGCCGAAACATGGACACTAAGAGTGATGAGACCATCTTGGGGTGCTTAGAGAGGAAAGTACTAAGAAGAATTTACGGGGCCATTGGGGAAAATGGGATATGGAGGAAAATTGACAACTTTGAGCTGTATAGGCTGTTTCAGGGACCTGACATAGTCAAGGAAATAAAGTTGGACCGACTGCGATGGGTAGGCCATGTGATGAGGATGAAGGCAGACGTGTTAAACTAAACAAATCTTTCAGACAAGTGACCCACGAGAGAAGTACTAAGGTTTCGGTCAATATTAGGGACAGTCATTTCATCACTTTTTCTATAAAGATTCAATAAAAACATAATATGTTAACACTTTTTTACTTTCTATAAGTATGGATTAACCTAACTAAAGCAGCAATATTTATTCAAGCACATTTTTAAGCTAAAAAATTAAGAAAATTTCATGTATTTACGACATTCTCAGACAACCATATTATTGGTTTGTTTTGACACATACCACGTTAGGTTAACATCGCCTGCAGGTGAATTTTGCGACGTTGCAAATTGCTTTATAAGCTTCTCTTCCGAAATGAGGTTGACGAGTTACATCTTGTTTGTCAAGTGAAAGAGCGTTATTTTTGTTTTCAAAATGAATGTGCAAAATCTTGATCAAATCTATGACATTATTAATAAAAGTGATGAAGAATTAGTTAAATTTGTACAGGTAATTCGATTTATTAAAGAAAATTATAGATGTAAAGTTAGAAATTGCCGTCGTTACTGCGTGGTAAGACGAAAAATTGGTAGTAATTCATTAAATATGACAATCTATTGTTTGAAGTGCCATACAGACGTTTCAGTACTATCTGGAACATATTTTGGCAATTTCAGAGTGCCAGTTAGAACCGTTTTAAAGTTAATATGGACATGGGCGTGTGATATTCGTTCCAGTTACTAAATGTTCGCCGAGAAATGGTAATTCAGCAATATAGATATTGTCGAGATATTGTTAGTTGGAAATTGCTTCAGCAAAATCAAGCTGATAACTTTTTAATGGGTGGGCCAGTTTGTGTTGTTCAAATAGACGAATCAGTTATATAAATATAACAGGGGCAGACTAGTGCGCGAGAAATGGATCTTAGGTATCTACGATAAACCATTAAAAAAGGGGTATGTTAAATATATACCTAACAGGTCTGCAGACTGTTTGATACCTGTTATACAACAAGTGGTAAGGCCAGGCTCAGAAATGTGGGCCGATGAGTAGAGAGCCTATCGAAGATTGAATACAATGGGGCATATTCGTCGTACTGTTAACCATTCAAGGTACTTTACTGACCCAGACATAGGAGTCTGTACAGACCAGGTTGAGGTACTTTGGAGTTGCCTCAAAATGTTGGAGTGATGAGTTCTCCATTTTTAGCAGAGTATATTGACTTGTTTATGTGGCGACAAATTTTTGGTTCCACAGCCCAACAACGAATACATAATCTGAGTCTTCTCATTTCTGAAAAATATTCGTAATGTTTTATATGTATATCTTTATTTGTTTCATACTTTTACCTACTTTTCGTTACTTTTAGTTACTTTATTACATTTGATTATTTTTAGTGAGTTTTTGTTTCTGAATTTTATCTTTTTCCTCGCTTTTTTTTTATTTCAGTTAGTTTTCCTTATTTTTCAACAATATATATTTATGTTAATGTTACCGTTAATAAATGAAATAGATTTTATGTATAATACATAACACTTTACTTTGGGTTAGCTTGGGTTAGTTTGGGTTAGTTTCGGTTGGTTTTCTTTCCGGAGCAAGCGAAGGGAGCGGATGGCATTGCAAATGTGATGTACATTTCTCAAATCAAAATGATTAACTAGTCATTTCATCACAATCCCGGAACGTTGCATTAATATTTCTTAAATTTGGCAGAAACTATCAAGTTTCGATGTTTAGAGTTGCTTTTTTGAAAAATCACATTTTTTGTCCATCTTCTGTATCTCCTTGATGAGGTAGTTTTGTTCTTGTTTTTTTTGCAGATTCAAACAGCGTAATGATAGAACCCTTATAGTAAGGGTTCTGTTGTTACCGAGATAAGACTGTGACGAGAATGCAGCAGACAAACTATTTTTGATGCAAAACCCGTCGCGGTATTAGCCAGGGAGTAGTTCTTTAAGAGTGATTTGCTTCTTAATATAAAGTAAGAGGACAATATCATTTGTGCTCTTATTTTTTTCTATTTTAGGCGAATAACATAAGATGAATCCGGTGAGTCTAATGGATACTGAAGAAGACATACAAAGTACATCCACAAATGATCCAAATACAAACTCTCAACCAAGCACTTCTTCGGCCACCCCAACTAGAACATAAACTTTACCCCATACCACAGGATTCGATATTAAAAACAGATTTTCAAGAAAAAGATACTTTATAAAATCTTTTTCTTCAAGTGCCTATCCGTTCCGGATGTTGGCTATCAGCATGGCTATTCTTACTTTGTTGATGGCGATTTGGAAAAAATCTGCTGATGATTTGCCAAACCACGTTCTAAGATTTGCCAACCAAGCTATTTTCCTTCGGCCAGGTGCTCTCCTTCTGTTAATTTTGCCTTGTAGGATTTCCTGTAGCAACCCGTATCTATTTGGGTTCCTCATTATGTGGCCGAAATACTGAAGTTTCCGACATTTTAAAAAACACTCAAAAACAAATGACCTTCTGAACGAGGTACAAGAAAATCCAAACCCAAACCCAAACTACTGAGCAGCAGAGAGATAAATTCATAAATATCTTAGAAAAATCCCTAAAAGGGGCTAACAAAATAAAACGAAGTGCTAGCAGTAGCAACTCAGATTAGATTGCGAGAAGTGATACTTTATTTATTTGTTGTTATACTATTGAGGGCCCCCTTGTTCAGCCAAATATGCCTTGGTATCCCATGAATCGAGGCAAAGCAACTAAAAACCCGGTCTTATCGTTGCAACTAGTAAATATATTCACTCACTACACACAATACCTACTTACCATGTTTAGATCATCCCCAAAGAAAATCTCTTCGATAAGCGAAAAGTTCCGCTCAATCTTTTAATTTTTTCTCAACAAGACAAAAATAAGAAACATAACCCTACATTGAATTGACCAATTTATTTCAGCGACTAGTTAGTTCCGCAGTGGGATTCTCATTCATAATTTCAAGACATAGCGACTCAACTTCGTATGTTTTTTGACATTCTCATTGCGAAAACGGGCTCATGACGTATCGCTTTGAAGTGTCATTTGACTTATGATCTCCATTTGTGCCGAAATAGGAAAATTAACCTAGCTTTTTTTGGTGGTTTTGTTATTTGTTTATTAGTGTCATTTAAAATTAGGGCAGGATATGTTACAAAATTTACAGATTTTATGGAAGAGCACGAAGATCTTGAAAGGGGAAGATTGTCGTGTAAATGCCCGCGGCAAATTTAAGAAATTATGGGCCGCATTGGCTTTGGAACAAGATCCATTGAAATATGGCAGAGGGTAAAGATGTTTACCCTATACTATTATGACGTGTTGAACTAGTAAGTGATTACCGTAAAATGGGGATACTTTGTGCAGCTTTTAAGGGTTCTCTGTCCATCTTAGGTGTTTGTTTCATTTAATGTTTTAGAAAAAATATGGAAGTTGTCAATATGGGTTGTGTCTTTGTGCACCTCAAAATTGAAGTACTTCTATGTAGTAGTCCACTACACATTTTATTCATAAGATTATTATTTACCCGATTATTTCTGCAAAGGATTATGATCAGATTGAATATTTATTCAGTTAATACAACATGAAGCCAGAAGGTATTAATTTTTTTTTTACATCATACAGAAAAATTAACATTGTTTCAAATATACATGTGGCAATATTTACAATAAAACTTCCAAAGAAATAAAAAACTTTAGTTATATATTTTTACTCGTTAAGTTTCTTTTTTTTACTTTTAGACTGATACAAACCTTGATATGCTCTCTGCTCAATTAACCAAAAGTTACTTACCGAAGTCTCCAAATACAACAATTCAGTCAAGTTGCTTAGATAAGATCAAGGCTGTAGGTGAAAATTATACTCCGCATTCATGGAAACGATATAAACCAAGGCATTTAAAGATCCTTTACACAAATAGTGCACTATGTTAAAATCGACCTCTCCTATTGGTCGATCCATCTCGTATTACGATATGTCTGCGTGATGCAATCGATTTCTGTCATGAGCTCTTGTGGTGTAGAGGTTTAGATCGTTGGGTCTCACCTGGAAAACGCGGGTTCGAGCCCCGTTGCTTTTTTTTAAAGATTATGTTTCTAAACAGCTTTTTTTCTTGATTTTGGGTATGTCTTGGGTTAGCACCTGGTTAGTTTCCTTTTCTTGAGCCCCCGTAGCGAGCGAAGCGAGCGGAGGGCCATGCGGATCGATCAATGGGAAAGGCCGATTTTTATATAGTGCACTATTTGTGTAAAGGATCTTTAAATGCTAAACCAAGCGACTTACAAACTGCTGTCACTGCACTGAAATTATCAGATAGTGCACATGAGCAAAAAACACCTAATTCCTTAACCAATCCGAAGCCCAGAGCCAACCTGGCATCAAATAGACGAAGACCGACAAAATCTGTAAGGGTATTAACATCATCTGATGTGTCCAACAAATATAATATTTTGCTTGACAAAAGACTGATTTTGGTTGAAAACCAAATTCAACAACTTCATGAATTAAAGTGTTGCAGTTCCAAAGAAAAGAACAAAATCTGAAGATAGAATTACTAAATCTTGAGATTGCTGCAAAAAAAGCTAGTCTGAACAATTATACATAGATTAATATAATATAGAACTTTATCTAGTTTCTCGACAATATTATGCAGAGGATGTCAATACTGTATTTTTAAAGTATCTTTTATATAAAAGTTGCAGAATGTAAATGTTTCAAAATTGAAAAATATATGATACTTTTAATATAGCTTATCAGTTGTTGAGACACCTTGTATGTTCAAGCACAAAGTTTAGGTTGTTATTTCAGTATTATAGGAAGTTTGTTGTTACTTTGTTTTTTTGTATTATAAAGTTAATAAGATAAGTATTTATAACGTTATGTAAATATTTGTTTGTATTTTCATTTCTTACAAAAATGTACCCTTGTATGTACAAGCACAAAGTTGAAGTTGATATTTCAGTATTATAGGAAGTTTGTTGTCACTCTGTTTTGTATTATAAAGTTAACAGGATAAGTATTTTTATATTATGTAAATATTTGTTTGTATTTTCATTTCTTACAGAAATGTACCTACGGCCTACCTCATGTTTTAATAAGAGCAAATTCTAGTAGCGCGTTTGCCATTTTGTAATTTTATCATCTCGATAACTTAAGCTTTTTTAAAGATCCGCCTCTATAGTCTTGTGTTCACACGTTTTTGTAATACGTGAAATCTACTTTTAAAGTGTTAATAACAGGGAAAATAAATTTGCATAAATTCCCCAAATAGTTGAAATTTATCTCTCCTGCTGTAATTTGTTTTTTGTTTTTAAATCCTGAAAATTTTGTTAACTATTTTAGAAATAAAAATGTATAGCAAATACATTGTTTAACTTTATAGATTGTAACAATAAACGAATTAAAAAGATTACAAATTACCAAAATAGGTTTT
>JAEQML010067366.1:0-19163 GCA_016904865.1 Pissodes strobi
GTCAGAGGTCTCCTCCTCCTCTTGACAGAGCCTACAGAAAGCATCCTTTGTTATTCACAGTGTTGTTAGGTGCTTTTTTCAGTTGTAGTGTCCTGTAAGGAAACCTACTATTACTTGTATCACGTTACGAATGTAGCTGAGCAGGTCCATAGTGAATTTGGGCTTATATGTTTTAGGCACCTTTTAGCCTGTCTTTGTCCTGGTGTCCAGAGCCACCAGCTGTGGGATTGTCCTCTAATCTAGTTCTTGACCGTTGATCTAAGAAGAGAAGACTTCTTGCAATTCCACAGAAGGACTCCTGGCTAGTTGATCCGCTACATCATTTCCTTCGTGCATGACCTTCATGGCCTGGCACCCAAGCTTAGGTTAATTTGTTGGCCAACCCAACGATTTCTAGAGCATTTATACAGTCTCTAACCAATCTTGAATTGACTTTATGAGAGCTGATTGCCTTGAATGCCGCTTGGATGTCCGAGCAAATTACTGTGGGTTAATACTAGTACTCCTTTTTTGAATATGCATGGCTGTAACTTCTGCCTGGAACACTGCAATGTGGCATGCTTTTCTAAACTATGACTATTTTTGCTCTTGGCTTGTCTCCGTAGATCCCGGCTCTTGAGCCGTCAATATATCAAACCAAATCTGCTTTGAGTATGGAATCTTTCCTGTCTGTAATTTTCACCCAAAAGTGCCTATATTAAAATAGTATTGAGGTCATTTTGTCTGATGGCATGTCATATAGTGACTTGACCTCTTGATCCTTCTCTATTTTCGAGCTTAGAGCCTTTTCATATCGTTCTATAGGACACTGGCCTTGCTTGAGCCTGTAATGGGTCACCTTTATTTCTGCCCCTATAAAGATGTGGATTGACAGTAGATCCAGCAGGGCCTCAGTTGCTGGTGTTGGACTTATGGTTCTCGCAATGGACATAGGTACATGCTAGCATTTGGAGTCTTTTTAGCTGCCTTATTGCTGTGTTTCTGTGACTTTTCTTCCCCACTCTGGCCATTGAACCATATGACAGCATGAGTCTTACTACCATTTTGTATAGCCATAGGTTCATTTTGGTTCAGTTTTATGACTCCTTTGACTTCCTTAGAAAATGGGATAGTTATATCATTGTGCTTTGGGCATTTAAGCCCTTCAAGCGCTCTTTTCCTTGTGAAGGGGATGATTGGAGTTTTCAACGGATTTGCCGACATACCTTCTTCCCCGCACCATCCGTCAATATATGCTAAGTGCATTTTGCGTTCTTTCTGAAGCATAATTCATGCGTTTGCCTCTGACTATTATTAGCTATTAGTAGGCCATCTGCGAATCATTGTGTATCTTTGTTAGAAGATCATCTTCTAGGACATCCCAGTATAGTGGCGACAGCCTCGCTCCAGTCGTGTTTCTACTGTGTCTTTGCCTAAGCTTGAACTGATTGTCCTTTTTCTCAAGCTAGCCTCAATCCAGTTGCAGAGAGTGGGTGAAACTCTCCTTCGCTTTAATGCGTTTAAGAGTAATGTTAGATCGCTACTAACGCTCCTTCTATATCTAGAAAAGTTGCCAGCGCTATTTTTCTATCATCTAGTAACTTTGACACCATTACTAGGTCATCTGCGAATCCGATACAATGTGCATCTTTCTCAGAAGATCATCTACTAGGACAGTCCAGTTTATTGGTGACAGAACGCCTCCATGTAAACAACCTAGTCCCACTCATGCTACTGTTGTGTTTCTGCCTAAGATCGAACTGATTCTCCTTCTTCTCAAGCTAGCCTCAATCCAGTTGCAGAAAGTGGGTGGAAATCTCCTTCGCTTTAGTGCGTTTAGTAGTGATGTCGTTGTAACGTTATTAAACGCTCTTTCTACATCTAGAAAAGTTACCAGCGCTATTTTGTTGTCATCTAGTGAGTTTGACAGGAGTCTATTTAGGTCGCTTAGTGCCGTTTCTGATCACTTTCATGCATGGTATTATCGGTAATTTTGATGTACTTGTGCAATTAATTTTGTTTCTCAATTCGTTAACATTCCTGCTTCTCTGATGATATCCTGCAGTTTTCAAATCTCTCTATAAAAATGTGTCCTTACGGTGGCTATTTGGTGGCGATCTTATGGTTCCACTGCGGCCAATCCACTCCGAGTACTGCTGGTTTAAGCAGTCGACAACATCACGAACCGCATGAGGTGGAGCTCCATCCTGCTGCCATACGACATTTTCATATTCTGCTGGTGGCATTTCAACTTTATTCAGAAGGTTATCAATCTCAAGTTTTTAAGTATCTTTGGCCGGATAAATTGCCATTGAAAATAATAGGCCAAATGACCTTATTATTAATATGTTATACAACAGCAGGCACGAACCGATGCTCTTCCTCTTCCGAAACCAGTAAAACATGTTGGGGTCTAATTAATACAAAATGTCCTGTCAATAGCATTTTAGTTGGTGCGGGTTGGAAAGCAAAGGTCGTTTCAGTGAAAAGTTGTGTTCTCACGCCGAAAAAACATTGCTATCATCCACCCAATTTGGGTTTAAACCTGTCAGTTATAATGAAGTTCGAGATATAATAAAAAATCCAAAAAAACAGCCCTAAATTACTGAGATGAATGCTAAATTACTAAAATCTGTAAGAGAATAGTTTCTGTACCCCTGACAGATCTTATAGCATTTGTATAACTGAGGGTGTCCTTCCTGATAGCTTAAAAGTGGCTATAGAGTTCTACTTTTATCAAAAATTAAATTAACACAAGCCAACAAGCGATTTCAGTAATTTGAGACGTATCTCAATACAGCAAAAGTCTTTGAAATAATATTAAAGGTTCAAAGTGTACAATATTTGAGTCAAATAATCTGTTTCATTGGGCAGTTTAGTTTCAGAGTAAAAAATTACTAAATACACTGTGATCTATTTAGTAAACAAAATTGAAGAGGGCCTTGAAAATAGGGAGATTGCGGTTGCAGTTTTTTGTGAAAATACTTGTGGTATAGCAATTTTGATAAAAATGGTGTTAAACTGATACGTTCATAGTTATCTAATAGTTTATATCAATAAATAATAAACGCTTAAATGTCACAAGGAAACCTACCAACAATAGGTAAATACACAATTTTCCAGAATTTTGTGTGGATCCCATACTGTCTTGGGAGCACCATGTGGATTTTCTGGCTGCGAAACTGCCAAGAGACATTTTTGTTATAAAATCTTTGAGGGAAGAGTTGCCTAGACAATTAGTCTTGACAGTTTATTATTGCGGATATGAAATCCTGGCAGGATTTTTGGATTATCGCGTAGGATTCTACGTATATAATCATCCGAAGATATCCCTGAAATAAGAGATAATGAAATAAGAGCTTCCCTCTCCGAAATGAAAAATAATAAATCACCAGGAGACGACCATATAGTTATATCAAATCAATTAAAGAAGGAGTGTGGAGTTTATTTTTTTTTAGTGTTTAAAGTTTAGAGGAAAACGTTGATTTAAAGTACCGCCAGACTTTAACTGATGTATAATAAGTGCTTACATTAAAAATATATATTTTTACGTGGCTACATAACTAGGTATTAAGTAACAGCTGGTACTACTAAAATGTTTCATAATATAACACAACAAGTGTTGAAAGTACTAGTTTCCAAACGAGGACGTTATTTAGCAAGTGACGTTAGCCGAGTGCCGAAATCCTCCGAGATTGAAAAGATACTTTCCCACGAGTAAGGTGCACTATTATTCCTCGGACCACCTATGAAAAGGACACAAAAAGCACTCTTTAGATTCCTAAAAAATCGATCAATATCACACGCATATTAAAGTCCATTTTTCAGGACAAGTATGTTGTAAGGCGCTTTGTAGCCACGTTAACTGTGTTTTTTTCTAACTCTCGTATCTAGGAGCTAACAATAACCATCTTCCTATGCTGTTTAAATAGGTAACGTACGTATATAATTGGTTGTTCTTTATAGCAAAATTCGTCGATTTTTCGAATAACATATTATTTTTTGAGCATAGATAAAATGTTTCACTGCATTATTTTCAAATTAAAGCCATAAACAGATCTAAAGCTTAATAAATTAATCAATAAATAATAGCATTCCCCTGTGAAACGCCTATGTTTGATTCACCAGGAAGAAGTGAGGTAGGTATATTCCGCCATCTCACTCGTAGACTTGATTTTGATTTGCCAAATTTCCACGTGGTCGGATTTAAGTATTTTTTACGCCTTTTACGGCGAAGCCAGGCGACGACGACGTCGACGACGCGACGTACGTAGAAAAGCTTACAGCGTAAATGATGTAATACTAATAACGGATTATAAGCTCTGTGTAAATATGATAATGATATAATCCATATACCTAGTAACGAACAACAAAGATATAAAGATAGTGATGGATATGTTAATTAATATTAATTTACACGTAAAAAACTTAAAACTTAAAAAAAGTGGCTAAGAAGGACAGAGCCAGAGCAACCATAAGTATTCAGGTTGAAGAGCACATCAGCTTCCAAAGTTTATTTCATACTAATTAAAGATTAAATTTCTTTGTTTTGGGTTAGTCTGGGATACAAATCTAAATTTTCAAATCCTATAGATAGTCCTCAGGGCAGAGTAATAAATCCAGGACCTACCAGAGGACTCAGAGGAGAAACACAAAAATTCAAACAGACAACATTAAACGTATACGTCATGGATCCGCTATTTCATCCTAACGAGGATCTGGCGATCTGGAAATATTGAGCTGCTTAGTAGGTAGGAATATATCGCTATACTGCTATCTATTTTTAGACAAACCGCGATTAATCGTTATATTAAAATTGAATGGTATTAGACGAGAAATGTGGTGTTTTAAATTTAATAGCTCATTATTTTATTATAAAATAAGAAAAACTTAATAGAATAAGATTTTATAAAGATGTTAGGTATATCAATTGGGCCCTTAATATAAAGTACGAAAGTACCTATTCTTTATCCAAGAATAGCAAGCAATTAGGTATGTAATTTTTGAATATATTTTTTATTACGCATGCATCATAATCAACGATTATCGCACGCTGCAGCGTGCATAAAATGATGTTTATGATGCGCCTACTTTTTTAAAGGTTGCTATAGAAACATTTGATCATGTCAAATGTGACAGATTATTATATTCGTCAATATATCCCTTAAGTTTTAAAATATTTTTGAGATTATGATGCATTCGTAATAAAAAACAGCGTATGATATACGTGTATAAGAGGCCTTTAAAGCCCTTGCGACTTACAAAACACTCCGCTGCGCGTCGTGTTTTGAAATATGTCGCGCGTGCTTTAAAGGCCTTCTTATACACTTATATCATAATATACTATTATGAACACGACAGAAGTGAAAACTTCAATAAAGGATATCAAAAAGTAAATAAAAAAGGTTCTTCTAAGCGCCGGGCATCGATCCCGGTAGCATATTTACACATCCTCACATACGATGACACCAGGGTGCTGAAAACTGTGAGCCTTTGTGAACAATAATTACGCTACAAAAGCTCACTGATTTCGGCACCTACGTAACTGGCTATCATAGGCACCAGGATGCTGAAATCGGTTAGGTTTTGTAAGCGTTTGTAGCGCTATAAAAGCTCACTGATTTGGGCACCTGGAATACGCTGTTATATAATATTTCGCTTTTCGCATGGCCCTCCGCTCGCTTCGCTCGCTACGGGGGCTCAAGAAAAGGAAACTAACCAGGTGCTAACCCAAACTAACCCAAGACATACCCAAAATCAAGAAAAAAACTGTTTTGAAACTGAACCTAAAAAAAGCAACGGGGTTTGAACCCGGACCGTCCAGGTGAGACCCAGCCATCTAAACCTCTAGACCACGAGAGCTCTTACCGCAAATTGATTGCACCGTGAAGACATGGCGCGATTGGGTGCCCAAATCAGTGAGCTTTTGTAGTGCTACAAACGCTTACAAACCCTAACCGATTTCAGCACCCTGGTGCCGTGGTATGTGAGGATGTGTAAATATGCATCCCGGTACCCGGTACCTCTAACATGCTAAGCGAGCGCTCTAGCATCTAAGCTACGCCGTCGACCGAAACACGTGCGTCAAAACTGAATATAAGTATACAAATCGGCATTATACATATTTATTGCAATAGTTAGTTATTGTTAGATTATTATATTATAGAGACTGATAAGATGTACAGAGTAATCCAAATAAATCTTTAAGTGCTCTATACCTCTTATTACTGACTGTTTTCTTCAGAGCCACCGGATTTCCGGCTACCTTCGGCACCATTCGGGTTAGTCCGGCGCTTGTTTTTTGTGTTGTTTCAAAACGTTGAAGGAAGCAATGGAAGAGGCCTTTTCTTCAAATCTGCACTAGCCAGGAATATTACACCGTCTAAGGTAAATCGAAAATAGATGAAGAAGAATTCGATAATAGTGATGTGAGCCATTTCAACTTTCCCAGCGATATTCCTGAAGAAATAGAACTTAACTCCTCAGATGATGAAATTAATTGATTTGAAGTATAAGCTGCTAAAACTGCTCTAAATGGGGCAGCTTTGAAAAACGACGATGGGAGTGACGATCTTGATGATGATCTGCCGTTATCAGTGTTGTCCCCAAAGAAAGAATTTGAAATTGTAAGTAGCAAAAACGAGGAATTTAAGTAAACAAAGAATGATTATAAAGACATAAGCAGAGATGGTATGGGCTATGAAAAACGACTAAAGAATAAGATGGAAGATGTAGATTGTAGAGAATTATAGCATAGCCCAATTCAGACTTTTGCAGGATTGTTTGACGACAAGGTTTTCTAACTGATCGTTGAGCAATCAAACCTTTATGCCTCACAAATAATATCCATGTTTTTGCGGTAATATACTCAGATATAAAAATATTTTTAGGAATTTTACTGCTTAAGGTTTAATAATTGTGCATATTGCAGTAAACTTAAAGATAACTCAGATTCCTCAGGTGTAAATAAATAGGGGAGACCGGGGGAATGGTGGCCTCCGGGGTAATAGGAGCAGGGGCGGATTCAGCATTTTCTTCAGAGGGGGGGGGGGGGGGGGGGGCAGGGTAAGAACAATTAGCAAGGATTTTTTAAACATTTATTTTGACTTTATCTATGCGTTAAAGTACATACCAAAAAACGTAAAACAATAAAAATATCTATTCAAAATAAAAATAATACAAAAAATATAACAAATTTTTCATAATAAAAAGAAATCAAAAAATAAAATAAATTTCTTCGTGAAGCATGTATTTTAAAACTGATTTTATTTTTTGACTGTTTTAAAGTTAAAATCCCTAATGATGTTAAATGAATCAAATAATAAAATACATTTTTCTTTTTTTTTGCTAAATCTATCTATAATGGTTTCTACGTTAAGTTCAATATTTCTATAAAGTACGTATAAGGGCAAGACCATTAAGTCTATCTTGAGCAATTGTAGAACGAAGGTACGTTTTTAACAATCTTAAAGTAGAGAAACTTCGCTCTGCAGTTGCAACAGAGACTGGTAGACTGCTTAACGTTTTTAAACATTGGTTAATAGGAAATTCCTCTTCACTGCGCACAGAGCTTCAATCCCACAATCAGAAGTATTATTAATTAATTTAAATAACTGTACCTCACCTGATAATTGTGTTATAGAAACCTTGCCAATAATGGAGCCCAACATGTCGATTATTTTTGACAACTTTTCAGACAGATACATAATCAGTAAGCAAGGTTTTTGGGAAGTAATACACTTAAAACAAAAGAATTTGACACTTTTTCAGAAAATCTGCTGTTACGAAATCCAAAACAGGTAAACATACTACTCTTCTCCAATAATGATTTGGTGTTAAGTCATTTGAATCTAAAAAGTTATTCCCATGGGTTTGTCTTGATGTCACACGAGGCATTATTAATTCTACATCAAGAATATCCATAAGCTTAGATGCTTCTTTCAATATAAAAGTTTCAACATAGGCGTCTGCATTTGCTCTTTTTGAATTTAAAGTTTCAATTAATAATTTTAATTTGGTTGTAGCTGACACTATGTCAATATTTTTGGATTGTAAATGTTTGCTAAATGGTAGCGTAACTGCGAAGATATCTGCAAATGTATATAGTGTTATGATAAACTCACAATCACAAACTGCTTTTTAAAAAATATTAGCTTTGGTTGCAGAGTTGTCGTCATTCTAATAGGAAATTTCTTTAAAAGAAGCCACAATTTGGGGCAAATCATTTTGAAAGTCAAGAATGGAATCATGTCTTTTAACCATCGGGTCTGACAAGGGCTTGATAAACTATGTTTTAAGTGTTTTTTTTTTTTAACAAAAGATCTTTTTGCCAAACCTTGAAAAAAAATTACAATTTTAAGGGAATTGTCCGCAGAGCTCCTGTGGTCTAATGGGTATGAATGTGACTGTGATACGGGTGGCCCAAGTTCGATCCCCGTCAGTCACCGTATTCTTTTTTTAAGTTAATTTAATTTTTTAGAGTTAGTTAAAAAAATAATTGTGGTTTTGGTGTGGCTCCGGGCTTGGTTTGTGTGTCTTAAGAAAAAAACAACATTCATCACTCATATTATTCATTCATAACTCGCATAACTGATGTCGATAAAATTGGCGCTTGCGCAAATGAGGGATTCATGTTAAGCTGCAGACGCGAGTGTCAATACAATACTTGTTGGTGAATGAGAGTTCTGTAAAATTTTATTGAAAAATCTTCCTATAAAATTTTATTGGAAATTTTGTCTATACAATTTTATTGTTTTATTATTCTCTAGCAATATGATTTTTTTAATAGTTCCCAGGGGGGGCGCGCCCCCTGCTCCCCCTCCCTGTATCCGCCCCTGAATAGGAGCCATTCCAAATATCTCGGTATACTTTTTATTTCACAACAGAACACAGTTGCGCTATCTCCATATGGGTGCCTTAACTAGTAAACCAAAAACAGGTCGGCGATTCGTCGAATTAAGGCGGCCACGCTACGGGGGCTCAAGAAAAGGAAACTAACCAGGTGCTAACCCAAACTCACCCAAGACATACCCAAAATCAAGAAAAAAACTGTTTAGAAACATAATCTTAAAAAAAATAAAAAAAGCAACGGGGTTTGAACCCGGGTCGTCCAGGTGAGACCCAGCTATCATCATTATCAACTATTTATTTCCATTTTTACAGTATTTAGTATGCTTACATTTCATTTAATAATAAGTTCGCATGTTCCCTTACTTAATTTATAAGAAATGGGACGCTATAATCACCCGTGGGCTGGCTGCTAGTAACCATATAATTAAAATGTAATGCGTATGCAGTGCGTCGATCGGGTACCATTTGCTAGAGCTCAGGCTCCTTTTATGCAAGTATCAATAATTTATTTACAGTGCTCTGAGTCAAATGTTCAGGGTATATGTCTACAGTCCATTAGAGGAAAAACAGCAGAAAAAACCTCTTCTAAACCTCTACACCACGAGAGCTCTTGACAGAAATTGATTGCATCACGAAGACATACTGTAATACGAGATGGATCGACCAATAGGAGAGGTCGATTTTTACATAGTGCACTATTTGTGTAAAGGATCTTAAAATGCATATAAGAAGCGTTTGAATTGACAGGTTTGAAATTCAGATTATTGTTTGGATTTTCGCGAAACTGTTTATTGCGTATTCTTTTGTTTTTAATAGACTTCGCATAAAACAATAGTAAATAGCAATTTGTTGAATGTTAGAATTTTTTCATTATTGTTATTAAAATATGTTGTGGTTTTTGGGGTAATCGTGGTCAGCCACTATGGGATAATGGGAGCCGGCCACCATTACCCCAGTATTGAAATATTTTTTTTCAGATGCCAAGAACCTATCGCAGGCAAACCGAGAAAGGGTCTTGGAAATGTGACCAGCTAAAGGCAGCCGTCACTGCGGTTAGGAACGGTGGGAGAGTTAGGGAGGTATCCAGATCTTTCAACATTCCCAGAAGTACCCTGCAAAAGCGATTGAAATATAACAGCGATGTTGGACATTCTTTAGGGCGCAAACCGGTATTTTCAGTACATCAAGAAAATTGTTTAGCTCAGTATGTTATTCATCTTTCAAAACTTTTCTACGGAATTTCCAGGCAAGAAATGTAAAAAGTCACCTGCCTTGTACTTTTAATAAAGATTCAAAAAGCGCTGGTGGTGATTGACTATGGGGATTCATGAAAAGAAATCCCTCAATTGCTCTCCGTAAACTGGAAGAAACATCAATAAATCGAATAACAGCTTTTAGTAAGGAAGAAGTTGCCATATTTTTCAATAATTTAGAACAAGTGCAAGCAAAATATAGTTTCCAGGCCCATATAATTTTCAACACTGATGAGACAGGAGTCTCTACAGTTCAGACACCAGGAAACATTTTAGCCAAGAAGGGGGTAAAACAAGTTGGATTTGCCACAAGCTGGGAAAGAGGACGAATCATTACAGTGGTCTGCGCTTTCAGCGCAACCGGAATTTATATGCCACCAATGTTTATTTATGCGCGAAAAAGGATGAATCCGCAACTCCAAAAAGAGGGTCCAGCAGGAGCTCTCTATACTTGTTCCGACAAAGGGTGGATCACAGGGCAGTATTTAGAACATTTTCAGTAATTTGTCAAAGCGAGCTATGAGGATCCGGTTCTCCTTATAATGGATAACCATTCGACTCACTCTAATCTACAAGCTTATGAATTTTGCAAAGCCAACGGTGTTATTCTTTTGACTATTCCTCCACACACGTCACATAAGGTCCAGCCGCTTGATGTCACTTTTTATGGCCCGCTGAAGACGGCGTTTAATTCAGAATGCAAATATTTCAAGAATCACCCGCATGAGAAAATAACACCTTTTGAAGTTGCAGAGCTTTTTAATAATGCATTTATCAGGGTAGCTACTCCAGAAAAAGCTATAAAAGGGTTTCAAATAACAGGAATCTGGTCGTATAATCCAGATGTTTTTACTGCGGAAGACTTTGAGGCAGCTGCACTTCAAAGCACTGATGGTTGTGATGGTCTTGCGAACGGTCTTATCAATGACGTTTCTGTTCTTCATGAGCATCAGGAAACTCCCGAAAGAGAGATAGTTCCAGCTCCTCAGCCGAATCAACCCCCGGCACGCGAGAAAGATTTGGAAGTAGTAGAGACATCAGAAGCCCAATATCCAAAACTAGTGGGAGCAGGAGGGCGACTGTAAAACAGCTTTCCCAAATAATTACGTCCACCCCAAACAAAGGCGTTCTCCAAAAAAAGCCTGTTAAAAAATTAATAGCTCGAGTGCGAAACAGAGCTATAAAAGAAAAGTTTTTTTTACGACGTCATTGACAATTACAAAGAAAACCATGAAGTTGAGAATAGAGTAAAGTTACCTAGAGGAAAGAATACGAAAACTTACAGGGAAATAAGTTCAAAGGACGAGGATAATGATGGTGAATACAAGGACCAAGATGCGAATGGAACTGACATATGTTTAATGTGCGGGTAATTCGGTAAAAATGAGGAGGTATGGTTGAGACGTAATTCTTGTGGGAATTGGGTTCATGAAGCATGTACTGAGCTTAGAAAACTTTTATCTGTTCATTGGGGTACTAGTGGCCGTATGTCACCATTACTCCATCTAGTTGGGTAATGATAGCAATGTAGGAGTTTCCTTTTTTTCTTGTAAAAGTTTTATTATTTTTTATTTAGTTTTGAATAAAGATTTACATGGAAGATTAACTATTTTAATGATTCCCATAATTTGGAAAGTATTTAGAAAAAAAAAAAAAAATGAAATAAAGCTTAGGGGGCCACCATTCCTTATGTCTTCACTTATTATAAATAGAAAACATATGGAACATGTACATAATTTATGATTATTTAGCGTGACAAATAAATATTTAAGTTATATCATAAAATATTAAACATAAGCAAACTACATAACACCATTTTTATCATGCGAGGTATACTCACGGCACGGCACACCCAACTCTATAAGGGACAGCTGAACTTTTCGTAAATCGATATCACGAACATTGTAAAAACCTAAAGTTATTAGGTATACCACTAAATAAGCATTGAAATATTTAAAAAAAAACGAAAGGCTAACGTAAAAGCAATGTAGGCAGACCCGGACACGGGCACTGACGAATAGAAAACTCCTGATAAAGGAAAAGCAGTCCTGGCTAATATAGGTCACGTCTACGTCAGTAGCGTCAGGAAGGAAAACTTTCTAGGATATTATTAGCATTTTAGTTAAAGATATTCCAACAGTACCTGGAGATTTTTTAAATTTGAGTTTTGAGTCGGTGACTATATATAATATAATAAGTTATCGATCTTCAAAGGCATGACAAATATAAATAGCGTAAATCAAGATTTGAAACTAATTTCTAATTCATTAAATCTAAATGCTATTAACTTCTCAATATACTATGTCTAACTAACTACTGGGGCGAAGGGTTTGTCATAATCGACAACCTCTTGTTATACAAAGCCTTTAGCTATCAACCTAACTCTGCAGTAAACACGTCTAGTCACCATGAATTTTTCTCTAAAACACCCTACTGGTTGTACACAACCTTCTTCTAGAGTATCCACGAAATCCTATGCATCATTTTCTAGTGATGCAAGCTCATTTCCTATGGATCTCCTCCATTTTCCTCCATCCGATCCGGACAGGCCTTCTTTTATATTAATAGGATTACCAGCTTAGATCAATCGTGTCCTGTTTATCTACACTGATACTAACATACATATAAGCTTCATAATCAATATATTTATTCGCCCGCCAGGTGACGCGATGGTCCCTAAGATAGGCTTCCACGAGGGGCTAAACTTCCTCTTCCCTATGAAGGAAGATTGGTTGGAGGGAAGGACGGTATCCTGAGATGGACTAGTCTGGTTCACAGACGGGTCCAGTATTGTGAGGCCCTGGGGCGGGAATTATCCAGCCCACTAGGTGAGCACACCACGGGTTTCCAAGCGGAGATTTTTGCGATCATGATAGGGGTCTGGAAGTCGTTAAGGCCTAATATCGGTGGCGGGAAGATTTTCTTCTGTTCTTACAGCTAGGCCGCATTCATGGCGCTGAAGTCGGTCCACACGCGCTCCTTGCTGGCAAGGGAGTGTAGAAGCTGGCTGATTGAAGTTGCAAAGTATAAAAATGTTACGCTGGTCTGGGGGCGTATTAGTACTTCCTACTATGTGACAGCACGGTCATTGTGCTGAAGCGTAGTAGCAAAACTGAATATCAACCATTTTGTGGGGTTTTAAACTATACGCGAATTATGTGTTAAAGTCCAGGAGGAATTATTTATAAGCATTATTTGATTATGAATTCATACTGCGCTGCAACACAGGAGGAATTAGATGTCGTTGCGATTCAATCAATTTGCAGCAAGAGCCCGCTTGGTCAAGAGGTCTAGATGGTTAGGTCTGAAATCGGCGGCTTTCGGCGGCCCGGGTTCAAACCCCGTTGCTTTTTTTCCATTAAGCTTCTATTTTTTTTTTTATTTTACGTATGTCTGGGGTTAGTTTGGGTTAGCACCTGGTTAGTTTCCTTTTCTGTTTTTTCTTGATTTTGAGGTTATTTTGGGTTAGCACCTGGTTAGTTTCCTTTACTTGAGCCCCCGTAGCGAGCGAAGCGAGCGGAGGGCCGTGCGAAAAGTGAAATATTTTGCGTTCCTGTATTTTAACATATTGGAGTGTTGCAGCGCAGTATGAATTCATAATACGCGTTCATAAATCCCTACGTGATTTTTGTGCTGGCGCACGGTAGGTCTTTTAAACTATCTTGACAAAAATGGTTCATTTAATTCCTCCTGTATTTTAACACATTGGAGTGTTGCAGCGCGGTATGAATCCATAATACTTCGCTCGCTACGGGGGCTCAAGAAAAGGAAACTAACAAGGTGCTAAACTAACCCAAGACACACCCAAGATCAAGAAAAAAAAACAGAAAAGGAAACTAACCAGGTGCTAACCCAAACTAACCCAAGACATACCCAAAATCCAGAAAAAAAAAACAGAAAAGGAAACTAACCAGGTGCTCACCCAAACTAACCCAAGACATACCCAAAATAAAAAAAACTGTTTAGAAACTTAGCCTTAAAAAAAAAAGAAAAAAAAGCAACATGGTTTGAACCCGGACCGCCGGAAGCCGCCGATTTGAGACCTAACCATCTAGACCTCTCGACCACGAGGGCTCTTGCTACAACCTCCTGTGTTGCAGCGCAGTATGAATTAATAATCAAATGCTTATAAATTCCTTCTGGACTTCAACACATAATTCGCGTATTGTTAAAACCCCACAAGATGGCTATGATATTCAGTTTTGCTACTACGCTTCAGCACAATGACCGTGCTGTCACATAGTAGGAAGTACTAATACGCAGTCTAGCTATCATTTATATAATATTTATATTACAGTCACGCTATAAAAAGCGGTTTACTGGATGCTCGATACAAAAATGCTACCGGGACACTCGGATGTACCGGGGCACTCGGATGTACCGGGACACGAGAGCGTTGACCCCTTAGCCAGAGAAGGCTCCGCACGCAGATACTTATGGCCTGATCTCTGTGTGGGGATCGCATCACCCAGAATGCTCGCGAAAGAGCTTTAGAGGCCTGAACGGATGGTCGTGCCGAAGAGGTATGGCGGACGGCTCCGGGGATGAGACAGACAAGGCTCATGATACATGGACCCGCGAAGAGTCTCGACATAGGGTTGTTGTGCCTACCTGCAAAGGAGTGCAGAGCCCAGGTAGGATTCTACACAGGTCACTACAGACTTAGGCAGCTTCTGACTCTACTGAGAATTACAGAGGAGGGAGATTGTAGATGGTGCATGGAGGACGATGAGACCCCATACCATCTACTTACGGAATACCCCTCCTTCGCGTGGGCAAGACTCAGAATCTTTGGCGCGATGCCGATCGAGCCAGATTCAGTGCGTCGTGTTAGTTTGAAGGAGATGCGGGCTTTCTTAAGGAAGACCGGCATTCTTCTGAGGGCACAGCGAACCCAATTGGAGGGCTCAAAATGTAGGATTCAAAATTTTCTCTATCGCGTCTAGAACTCCTGTTCGGCGTCAAATTTCTCGGTTTGGAATTCGTTGTCTAAAAGAGATACCCAACATGAGCATTATAAGATCCTTTACACAAATAGTGCACTATATAATAATCGGCCTTTCCCATTGGTCGATCCGCATGGCCCTCCGCTCGCTTCGCCCGCTACGGGAGCTCAAGAAAAAGAAACTAACCAGGTGCTAACCCAATCTAACCCAAGACATACCCAAAATTAAGAAAAAAAGCTGTTTAGAAACATAATCTTTAAAAAAAAATAAAAAAGCAACGGGGTTCGAACCCGCGTTTTCCATGTGATACCCAAAGATCTGAACCCCTACACCACTACAGCTCTTGATAGAAATCGATTGCATCACGCAGACATATCGTAATATGAGATGGATCGACCAATAAGAGAGGTCGATTTTTACATAGTGCACTATTTGTGCAAAGGATCTTTAAATGCCCAACATGACGCGTTCCATAGCCCTTTGTGCTACGCGAATTTTGTGCACTATTTTGTTCGTAAGTGTCAGGGTCTCTGCTCCATAGGTAAGAACTGGCAGCACGCACTGATTGAATGTTTTCCTTTTAAGGCTTACTGGAATATCTGATTTGAAAACATAATTAAGTTTGCCGAAAGCTACCCAGGCCAATCTAATGCGGCGGTTTAGTTCGATGGTTTGGTTATCTCTTCCAAGGCAAATCTCGTGTCCTAGGTATTTGTAAGAAGTAGTCTGATCGATGGCTGCTCCAACAATGTTTATGTTTTCGCTGAGTATTAGATTTGTCATAATGTGTATTTTAGACATATTTATTTTCAGTCCTACTTCTAGGAAGGAGCGGTGGAGTCTGTTCAGTAAGTCTTTAGCTTCGTCTATACGGTCCGTTATTAGTATAATATCACGAAGGTGGTTTAGATTTTCTCCATTTATATTGATACCTTTTTCACTCAGATTTGCCCTCTTGCATGAATACTCCAACAGGGTGGTGAATAGTCATGGTGAAATGGTGTCTCCTTGTCGAACCCCGCGTTGTATCAGTTTGTCTATCGGCCTGCCTAATACTTGCTGTGGCGTTCCGATATATATGTTTAATGATGTTTGAATATCGGTGGTCTATACGACATTCTGTTAAAGCTTCCAGCATTTTTCCGTGACTGATTGTGTCAAAAGCCTTTTCGTAATCCACAAATATCAGTACTAGAGGCTTGTTGTATTCGACACACTTTTCTATCATATTTTTTATTGCCAATAGATGATCACTTGTTCCATATCAAGATCTAAATCCGGCCTGTTCTCGTGACTGATAGAATTCTAATTTATTTTCTAGCCTTTTTGTCAGAACTTTTGTGAATAATTTGTAGATGTTTGAAAGCATGCTGATAGGGCGGTAGTTTTTAAGGTCTGTGATGTCCCCTTTCTTATGCAATAGGATAATTACTGCGTTATGCCACTGAGTTGGAGTTATTGCTTCAATTAGACATTTATTAAAGAGTCTTACTAGAGCCTGTAGGAGATTTGTCCCAGCCAATTTCATAGCCTCAACCACTACTCCATCTTCACCAGGAGAATTATTGTTTTTCATTTCATGCAGTGTTTTTCTTACTTCATTCGATGTTATGTCTGGAATTTATTCAGAGCCTTGGTTCATCACTTGGGGCAGTGTGTGATTTTTAGCACGTTGTCTCTGATCTTCATATAGCTGACGGTAAAAGTCTTCTATAACGTTCAGAATGTCTTCCCGGTCGTAAATAATTCGCCCTTGACTGTTTTTTAATCTATGAATGGTTTTTCTTCCCGTGGACATATTTTGTCTAAGAACTTTTAGACTTTTGTTATCTTCAATTGTCCTTGCTATCTCTCTGGTGTTGTGCTGTCTAATGTCTTTTCGAATTTCCTTCTGTATTTCCCTATTTAGGTGTTTCAATAGGTCAAAGTTTTTATCGTATTTTTGCTTTAGTTTTCTTCTTTCATCCAAAAGGTTTCTGCTATTTTGACTTAATTTGTTTTTTTTTCTGTTTTTAACCACGATACAGCATTCTTTTTTAGCCTCTTTTATAGCATTTATTATATTTTTGTTCATTTCTTCTATGTCTGTTTCTTCTATGCAATCTTGTGCCGCCAAATTTCGGGTCACGACTTGTTGATATTTCGCAATGCTCTCTGGCGACTTCCACTTACTCTTATTTTTAAGAATCATTTTTGTTCTTTCCTTCTTAACATTAAAGCATGCCTTCGCTCTGATCGTTCTGTGATCGCTTCCGACCGAAATTTCACTCAGTACCGTTATATCCTGAATGACATCCCTTCTGTTTGTGATTATGAAGTCAATTTCGTTTTTAGTTCTTCCGTTTGGGCTCATCGATGTCCATTTGCGTTGGGGCTTCTTTTTGAAAAATGAGTTCATTGCAAAAAGGTTTTCCTGATGCAAAAAGTCCAAAAGTCTTTCTCCCCTTTCGTTTCTTTCTCCATAGCCAAAGTTTCCTAAAGCTGTTTCTGCGTGATCCTGCTTGAAACCCAGCTTAGCATTGAAATCTCTAATTATCATTGCAAAGTGTGTGTGTGGTCTGCAAGGCTATTCTGACCGGCTCATAAAAATCTTCGATCTCCTCGTCTGGATGACTCGCTGTTGGTGCATATACTTGTATAATTTTAAGGTTGTATCTTGGATTTAATCTGAGAACCAAATAAATAACTCTGGGTGATACACTTTCAATCTTCTCCAGGTTGGGTATATGTTTTTTATGAACGAAGAAGCCGACACCGCCATACGATGAGTCTTCCTCTCCTTTGAAGTGGAACTTGTGGCCGAACCTCAGAGTGATCTGATCTTCTCCTCTACGTTTCACCTCGCTAATACCGACGATATCCCATTTGATGTTATTAAGTTCCTCTTCCATTTCTAATAGTTTTGTTTCTGATGAGAGAGTTTGGACATTATATGAGGCTATATGCATAAGTTGTCTTCCTTGGTGGCCTGATCTCGTCCGGGGATTCTTAGCACCCTCTGCTCCAACTCTGTTCTGACCGCCACCGTTGGCTGATCAGTCAACGCCGCCACCTTGGTCAGGGACATTGGAGCCGCCGGAGACTGAGGGCCGTGTGTAGGATGTATCTTCCTTGAATCAATGAATGAGGGGAAAATTTTGGCCTTTTTCGCTACCACGCTGGCCAGTGCGGGTTGGTAGTTCTTGAAAGCAACATTTCGTTTGTTTCCCGGTGGGATGGTTATACCGCCATGGTTCGGTCGACAGCGCCTCTTTTGTTTTCTAGCAGGGTGCACCGGATGACCGAAGTCATCGCTCGAGCAGGCGCGGTTGTCGTTTGGGTTGGCTTATTTTGACCAATATCTAGCCATCACTCCTTGCCATCACCCCTTGCACCCACCATGTACAGGGTGGCCCGAATTCGAGTCTATATATGGGGATCTCAAAAACCGTAGGGGGTACAGTGTGGGTCAAAATAGGGCAAATTGGGCATTTAGGTGCATAACAACGTGCCGATGCCGTTTAGAAAGTTTTAAAATCCCGAGTATTTTCGGAGATATCCGAAATAGGCCAACATTTTGAAAAATTGTTGGCATATTTAAAAACGGTTTTAAAATTGAATTTCACATTTGCATTGCCATTTTTCCGCGCTATCCAATTGGGGTATCCAGTTTGGAATCAGACGTTTTATCTTCAAGGGGTCATCATCATTTTAAATACGAACTTTAATTTTTGATCGTGTTTCAGCGTTATTGATATGAATATGTGCGTGTTTAATTTTTTATTTTGTTTTAATTTTTATTTTTGCAAATTACTTATTTTGCCTTGTCGTAGGTAATTTTAAATACTTAGTTTAAGTTATTTCTGAAATTTTTATATTCTATAAAAATATTTTATTTTGTTTTTATGATAAGTGGAAAATTGGAGCCTTTATTTAAAAAAAAAATAAAAAATAGTAAAATTAAATAAACAGGTTTGTTTATTTTTTTCCCCAAAGCAAAATAAATAATTTAAAAAAATGTAAATAAATATTTTAAAAAAAATTAAAACACCCATTCATATTAATAAGGCCAATATCATGTGAAAAATGAGAAAAAGAATTAAAGTTCATATTTAAAAAAAGAAAGTTGATGTTGACGCCTTGAAGACGAAACGTC
>JAEQML010067367.1:0-19162 GCA_016904865.1 Pissodes strobi
AATATTAACAAAAATTAGGTACCCCATTTCTGGCAGGTACACTCGATTTAATTATAAAAATTCTACAAACAGTCTTTATTTGCCCAAAGCTAAATTAAAATCACAAAATTTAATACACTTTAGTCTACTTTAACTACACTGTAAATCTTTCTAATGAACCAGAAACAAGCGAAGAAACCTATTGTACCAGTCAACAAGTTAAACAAAAACACCATTATAATTGTGTAACCGAAATACAAAAAAGCCGATGCGGCGTCTTCAATTTGAAGTTTGGTATAGAAATAATGACAACAATACAAAAATAAGTAGACCGATGTGAAACCTGAGGTTAAATATGATCTCCACCACCAATGGTAATCTTCCGCACAAAGATGAAAATAGCAAAGCAAAACGGTAGTTTCGGCGCAAGTGATTACTAAGATAATAAATACTAAAAACAAAAATCCGAACATATAGTACATTTGAGAAGACCAAATAGAGTTAAGGATGAAAAATAATTGAATAAAAATACATCCAAATGGCAAAACACCACCCATCACTATTCCAGGTATTGGTTGAGTGTAGACTGATTGTTCTGGAATAAGTCTTGGAATCTGATTGGTACGAACTGGGTGCTCAATAGCTCGTTTCCTAAACCCTATAAATGCTCCTACAAATGTTAATGGCACAGAAACCAACCACCAAAGAGCCAACAATCCAATTAATGTACTAAACGGTATAGCGGCAGAACTTCCTTTTGCCCAAAGCACCAAATTCATAATGAAAAATAACCCGAAGACTATGCCAGGAGCTAACATTGAAGTTAATAAAACGTTTGATTTCCATTTGTCTCCTCCGAAACTCTTATAGATTCTTGCTGAAACATAACCTGCTGGGGATCCCAAAAGGACGTATAAAACCATGGAACACGTCATTAGCGCCCCTCTGTTCGCAGGGCTCAAGAAGCCCAGACAGGCAAACGCCAATGTGACTAACGTCATGCAAAACACCTGAATTCCCGATCCTAGAAGTACAGAGAGAAGCATGCCTTTGCGTGGAGGCCGGAACACATCTCCGTGGACCAGTTTCCAGCCAAATTCCTCCTGAAAAATAAAATTAATTATGGTTATACACATAATAGACATATTATACAAAAAACAACCGAGTCTAAGAAAATAAATATATTCTGAATTTGGTAATAACGAATGCGTAAAAAATATATAGTTCAAATTGTAAGCAAACTTTATGTGACTGAATTCTAGAATTTCGTCCTACTTGCTAATCCTAAGTTGGGAATCCCAACTACCTCGCGATTCTTATTTCACTATCCGGATATTCAGATGAGGTTAATAGAAAAAACAATACAACCCTAGCTGTAAGACTCGTTTTCAGATACGCAGTATGCAACCGCAGTATATACAAGGTGTTTGGAAAAAAACATGCAACAACGCTCGGGTTGAAATTCGCAATCGAAAAATAACAGAAATACAGATCCAGAATCACTTCGTTATTGAGATACTAAAAATACATTTTTGTTTTTTTTTTGTTAATTAAATTTTAAAACTGCTTGAAGCTTATGAGTAAATTATCTTATGTATAGACTGATTTAGCTGATACTTGATGGAAATTCAATTTTAAAGGAAATCACAAAAGTTTTAAATTTCCACAATTTACTTTAACAACATCGTGACATATATGCCTTTTTCAAACGGACTAACAAGTGTGCAAAAATAGAGAAAAATATCCTAAATATGTAACAGAAAGCAGACCATAAACCTAAAGGTATGGAAATTCCAACTAATATTAGGTACACAATATGGGCAAGTGTGTTTGCTATTAATATTTGTTACTGAAAGAAGGTAGAGAGTAACGACAACAACAATGTTCATTAAGTTATTTATTATAGGTTTGTTCTAGCATGAAATCTGAAACGGTTTGAAACCTCCGGAGTTTGCGCATAGCAATAAAAGCGACGCTTATATCGCTATGCGCAAACTCCGGAGGTTTCAAACCGTTTGAGATTTCATGCTAGAACAAACCTAATGTGCATACATTTAACAATGGGGAATAATTAGTATCTAATTGCTCATTCAATGATAAACCTGACTTTTTCTTTTTATTAATCTCCATGCTTTCCAAATAATTTAATTTTTTGGATTTGTTCGCTATATGTAATATTTTAAAATCTTTGGAAAATTTCTGTTTTTCTGAATTTAAATGTAAAGCATAATGCGAGTTGTTATTGTTACTAGATTCATGTTCTTTAATTCTTGTTTTGAAAGATCTACCTGTTTGTCCTATGTATACTTTTGGGCAAGAATAACACTCCTGATTTGACAAGTTTATTTGGTTTGGATTTGTTATTTACAATAAATTTGCCTACATTATTATTGGTTCAAAAACCAGTTTTTATCTTATTTTTGGAGAGGATTTTGGAAATACGTTTGGAAATCGAGCCTGTATATGTAATAGATTTTAATTTTTGGTCAAGTGTATTAGTGGTTGTTGGATAGACTAAGTTTATTACCATTTTATAAGATTTTTTCATAACTAAATTATCTATTATACCTAGCACTGTATCCGTTATTGACTGCAACCTGTTTAATGATATTAAGTTCTTTTCTATAATTTTCTTCTGATAATGGAACATTTAAAAGTCTATGTACAGGATGGGTAAATAAGCGAGGTAAGGGGCTGTATCTCCGAAACCACTCATCGTAGAGACTTGCGGTAAATAATTATGTAAAGTTCATTCAAGGCTATTGCGCTGTTACGTCAGAATTTCTGACGTCAAAAGAAAACATCCGTATGTCTTAGATAGACTCGTACGTTATTTTTTACACTAGCCAAAAGATGTCTCTGTACCTGTTTTCTATTCCGGAGCACGTTCCGTTTTTATCAATTTTACATACTTATGACAATATTGTTTTAAACATCTGAATAATACTTTTGACAGTTCGTTTAATTTAAAATAATAATATGCTTTTTATCGTCTAAAATCCGTTTAAAAACGATTTTAAATGGCAAAATTGTATAAAAATCCGAAAATTCGGACTTTTTTAGGCCATGGCTTCGTACGAATTTGTCGTGGATTTTGAAGCGAAAATTCATTTTAAATTCAACCGTCCATTAAAAATAAGCTGTGCTATGGATCCAAAAAAAAAATACTTTTGACGGTTCGTTTAATTTAAAACATGCTTTTTTATCGTCTAAAATCCATTTAAAACTATTTTAAATGGCAAAATTGTATATAATACCGCCCTAGCGGCAAGAATTGGTTTGCGCATTTCCGTCTCATTTGCCGAGATTTGTCCTCATATCGCCGCGTAAGATGTTTACACATCAAAAATACATTTTTTCTAGAGATATTATTTCTTAGTAATATCAAATAAAAAAAAATATATTACTTAGTTACTTACATTGTGCACAGCTTTCCAGGGTAAAAGTGGCCTACCAGCACCTTTTTCACGTGTGAAATAATGCACTAATTTTAAAATTAAAGCTTGCTCTTTCTCACTGAACCGGTGGGGCATCTCAAAACGATTTTTATTAGCAATTATTAGCGTAAAACACAAACCAACTACCAATAAATCAATTAATGAATTAAATCTGTTATTTTCGTTATGATATTTTGACATTGACGCAAATCGATGTCAAAGATTCCAATTTGACGGACCAATTTAGTACATACGTTCATTGCATAAAGCAAGATGGAATGATATGACGTAACAGCGCAATAGACTTGAACGGACTTTAACTAAAGTGACCAAAAGAAAAGACTGGAAATAATTTTCAAGTTCACACCTCTACCGCTAGGGGGCGTAATAGCTATGGTCGAGTAGAAAAATGCATTTTACTCGAATTTTTTTAGTATAAGTTGAAAAATGAATACCACCACTGTAATCCTCGTAAAATTCTGTATATTTTTGGTTCATCACTTTAGATTGTGGGGCATCAAATAAGGGCGGTGGGGAAGGGAGAAGTCTGACTGATCCAAGTGCCTATAACTTTAGTTTGACTCAACATATTTGAGCACACTAGGTCTCGTTTGAGAGACGAAACCTTGCTTATTAAGAACAAAATATCCCCATGACAAATTGGTATTTGCTGTTCCCAGTAGAGGGGCGCCAATTCAAAAGTTCATAGTTTTTTTCATTTTTCTCCGAAATTTCAAATATAATGATCCCATTATTTTAACAGAAACAGAAAATAGATCAAATTTGCAGGAAAAAAACATCTAAACCGCATATCGATACCTTCACGCTTTCAGGAGTTATTGCCAGAAGAGCATTTTTTAACAATGCATGCATTGGAAAACAAATTATTTTTCGAATTTTTATGGTCAAGCATGCCAACATGAAAATAACATTAATGATACTATAATAATAACATAATAGGAAATAAGTGTAAATTGTTACTTAGGACTGCTCCAATATTTTAAGAAATTTGGTGCAACAATTGAGCGAAGCTTATCTCAGGTATCCAGTTTTACTATAATAGTTATCGTGACCTTTCTCCTAAATATCAGCCAAAAATCTGGAAATATTAGCAGAATAAAATCGAACGAAAAGACGAACTTCGGACTCACTGTTGTTTTTATACTTTTTCACATTTAATAGGTCGTAGAAACAAAAAGCAAACTTCTTTGAAAGAAACGTCAAATTTTTTCCACTCTTAGCACCTGATACTGACAGTCTTCGTCGTCCTAAATTCCGTAGGCGTCGCAATGGAAGAACTGAAGACAATATTATTAATGTCCTGGCATACATAGAGTATAATAGGCAGATAGGAACTAGGGCATTATATATTATCTATTAATGTGGGAAACCATATCGACCAGGCCAGACCCCTCAGGGGCGCTGCTGGACAGGAACAGGAAGCTTATTTCATTGGTCGGCCAGGTCGCCCGACTTGGCATGTCTCCACTTTTATTTACGGGGACACCTGAAAGACATCGTCTAAACTCAACCGACGACAAGGATAGACATGAAAAATAGAATTCGACATGCAATCCTTCTTCTGCAACTGTCAGCGGCTGACATCGAAGCGGCAGTTTTCTCCACCCAACAAAGATTGAAACAATGTGTGGATCATGATGGGAGACAGTTTGAACACAAGAGACATTCAATTGAAATGTTTTATTCGAATTCGGTCCTTTAAATGATTGTTTAATAATTATTCTTGATAATATAATATTTTTTTTAATTTTAGCCATGGCATGCTTGACTACGGAAGTTGTTAAAAAAATGCTCTTCTGATGATAATAACTCCTGAACGCGTGAAGTTATCGATATGCGGTTTCGAGGTTTTTTTCCTGCAAATTTGATCTACTTTCTGTTTCTGTTGAAACAATTATATCATTATATTTGAAATTTCGGAGAAAAATGGAGAAAACTATGAACTTTTGAACTGGCGCCCCCTAGCGGGAGCAGCTAAACTGAATTTTGAACCTTCGGCAACATGCACTAAAACAGAGTTTAATCCACAATACCGAAGCAGAATTTTTGCACTCGACGCGCGTTTCGCTAACCATGTTAGCATCATCAGGAGATGATTAAAACTGTTTTAATCATCTCCTGATGATGTTAACATGGTTAGCGAAACGCGCGTCGAGATAAAAAATTATGTTTCGGTATTGTGGATAAAACTCTGTTTTAGCAAACTAAAGTTATAGGCATTTCAATCAGTCAGACTTCTCCCTTCCCCAGCCACCCTTAATTGATGCCCTCCAATTAAATGTGATGAACTAAAAAGATGCAGAATTTCACGAGTATTACAGTGGTGGTATTCTTTTAACAACTTATAATAAAACATTTTTGAGTAAAACACATTTTTCTACCCGGCCATAGCTATTACGCCCCCCTAGCGGTAGAGGTATGAACTTGAAAATTATTTTCAGTGTTTTCTTTTGGTCACTTTAATTATATAATGTTTTACCGCAAGTCACTACGATTAGTAGTTTCTGAGATACAGCCGCTTACCTCGCTTATTTGCCCACCTTGTACAAATGAATTAAAAGCTGCCATTTCATGAATATCATTTTTGTTGGTTTGGGTTAGATCTAAAAAATTTATCGATTTATTATCTTCTAATTCGGCAGTGAATTTGATTTTTGGGTGTAGATTATTGATGAATGAAATAAATAGGTCTAATTGTTTATCAGTCCCTGAAAAGCATCGATATGTAGATGATATTATATCATAGACTGTTATATATACATTCACAGTTAATTATAAACAACTAGAACGTTCGACGGGAGCGATTTTAATCCTTAACGTTGCAGCCATCAGCATTTTGTAGAATATAAATATGCAGGCAAACGCCAAATTCATCAGTCTTTCGGGTCTCTTAACACCGCTCAATTAGCTGGGTACAGCACACAGGTTCGTACCCTTCTAGTTGTTCTATCCCGCAACCTCAATATCTGTGAACACCTGTACATAGGTACAGGGTGATCAGCTCCTCACCTAACCTGGATATACATGTACAGGGTTATCCAACGAGGACTAGACAAGGCGATTTTTTGACTTTCCCTGTACTTTTATTAAAAAAAAACTGAAATAGCCATCTTATGTAATTTTCTCCCGCGAATTCGGATATGTTTACCAAAAAACAATTGAATCTCAAATAAAATTGCTAGGGGTCACTGATATTTTTTTAAATGGAACACCCTGTATATTACTACATTTTTGGACTCTCTAGAAAAATCTAAACACATTTTGTGTATAATATCCTATACCTATCTTTAGCTGTTTCCCGAATATTGACAGTTGAAAGTCGGGCATTTTGACAGGCTCTAAAATCTAAACCGCACGAGATCAAAGAAAACGGTTTGCACATTCCTATCTTGGGGTTTCATAAGCTATCGAATGATAGTAACTTTGAATTTAACTGGAGGTTTAAAAGTTCCATTTTATCCGCAGGTTAAATTCGAAGATACTGTCATTCGATGAGAACTTAAGATAGGAATGTGCAAACCGTTTTCTTTGATCTTGTGCGGTTTAGATTTTAGAGCCTGTCAAAATACCCGACTTTCAACTGTCAATATTTGCTAAAGATAGGTATAGGATATTATTATTATACACAAAATGTGTTAGATTTTTCTAGAGAGTCCAAAAATGTATTATGTATAGAAGGTAATTTTTTACCTAACTAATCCGAATTTGAGCTATTCTCCTGCACGCTAAGTAAGGCGTGGCGTCACAAGTAAAAAAACAATTCCTGACAATATGTAAATGATATTATAACATGCTTTTCAGGCACTGATAGACAATCAGACCTATTTCTTTCATTCATCAATAATCTACATCCATAAATCAAATTCACCGTCGAATTAGAAGACAATAAATCGAAAATTTTTTAGATCTAACCATTACCAAGAAAAATGATATTCATGAATTTTCAATTTTCCATAAACCTTCACATACAGATACAGTTATTCAGAATAAATCTAATCATCCACATTCCCATAAAATGGCACCTTTTATTTCATGTGTACATAGACTTTAAAATGTTCCATTATCAGAACAAAATTATAGGAAAGAGCTTAATCTTTAATATCATTAAACAGGTTGCAGTCAATAACGGATACAGTGCTAGTATAATAGATAATTTAGTTAAGAAAAAATCTTGTAAAATGGCAATAAACTTAGTCTATCCAACAACCGATAATACACCTGACCAAAATTTTAAATCTATTACATATACAGGTTCGATTTCCAAACGTATTACCAAAACCCTCTCCAAAAATAAGATAAAAACTGCTTTTAGAACCAATAATAATGTAGGCAAATTTATCAAAAAACAAATCCAAACCAAATAAACTTTTCAAATCAGGACTTTATTTACTAGAGTGTTATTCTTGCCCAAAAGTATACATAGGACAAAAAGGTAGATCTTTCAAAACAAGAATTAAAGAACATGCATCTAGTTTCCTACAAAACAATAACAACTCGCATTATGCTTTATATTTAAATTCAGACACACAATTTTTCCAAAGATTTAAAAAGATAGAGAACAAATCCAAAAAATTAAATTATTTGGAAAGCATGGAGATTAATAAAAAGAAAAAGTCAGGTTTATTATTGAATGAGCAATTAGGTACTAATTATTCCCCATTGTTAAATTTATACACATAATTACTTAATGAACATTGTTGTTGTCGTTACTCCCTACCTTCCTTCAGTAACAAATATTAATAGCAAACACACTTGCCCATATTGTGTACTTAATATTAGTTGCAATTTCCATACCTTTAGATTTATGGTCTCCTTTCTGTTACCTACTTAGGATATTTTACTCTATTTTTGCACACTTTCAGTTAGTCCGTTTGAAAAATGCACCGTGTGCCGAAACATATGTCACGGTTTTGTTAAAGTAAATTGATTGCGGAAATTTAAACCTTTTGTGATTTCCTTTAAAATTATAGTATATAATTATAGAAGGTAATTTTTTACCTAAATAAATCAACGCTATTGCCAATAGAGGCGTGCATATGGGTAATAAAACGGTATGCCACTGTTTTTCGTTATTTTCACAGCGTTTTTAAAATTGTTCCTTCTAACTAAATAAAAACTACCTCTTGGAATTTTTTGACAAATGAAGCTGGTTTAAAGAATTTCGACAAAACATAAAATTTAAATAGGATTTGTCGTTAAGTGTTTTGTTCGCGCAGCCGTTGTTGGCCCTCGAAAGGGAAATAAAAAAATGCCGTGATACCGTTGTTAATTTGCGCCGAGAACGAAAAATAGTTTTTGCCATTACCAACTATATCAAAAATAAGGCAAAAACTCTGCTTATTTAGAATGTGTAACACAGTCCGATTTTGCCAGTGTCAAATATTTTTGAATTTCATTTATACGCCGCATTTAGAAAAAAAGAAGCTGTATTTCGCACTGATCGGTTTATTAATTCTAAATTTATTGATTCGATTTGCTGACAATACGCTTGAAATTGCCGCATTTCTTAATTTAATTATCTCTATTCTAAGTATGGGTTAACGATATATTTGTATTAGCATTTCTAACACGTTATGACTATACTTATTTTAGTTGATAAGCGAAGCACATTGTTATTAGGATAGCTTGGCCTGATTTATATTACATTACCGTAGAACGGCCAGCGAACTGATTTATATTTTTAAGAATTCTGTTAATAAAACCCGCCTTTACGCTGCATTAGACTAGTCGATTCATATTTTATTGTCGGTTTGAATATTTTATAACTACTTGGAACTCCTTCGTTGTCGGACTCCAATCACCGGCCGATCATTTCTGAGATAGTTAGATCGTTTTGGGACCTCTGATTTTTATATTTATCTCTTCACACGACAGGCTGCAGTTTTTGTAATGTTCGGTTGTTCGTTCCGAGTAATAGGGATGGGCTATCCTCCCGTGATTGTCGCTCTCGATTTAGATTTTTAAAGGTTTATCATTTTCGTAGGAGTATTTCCTAGCATTTCTTGAAAAAGTTAATTTTAGCTTATTAATTGTGGCTTCCGCCGTCGTTTACCATCATAATAAACGAGAACTAAGTCGTTTATTATCTTAGAATTATTCCTTGTATCGAAATCACTTGGCATGTTTCAGCCCATTACTATTTCTTGCTGTTCTGACGTAGTTTTTTTAGATGGAATAAGGCAATTGACGGAAACGAATCGAGAGTTCTTCTAAAAGTACCTTTCAAGGCGAGAAGAAGGTTTGCCGTGAGTGCAGTCTTAGAGATTCAACCTTTAATATTGTGATTTAATTCCACCCATTCTTTGGGGATATAATGTGGTATCTCTGTGTTTTGACACGAGCGACTTTTCGGGATCTAAATACTGCAGCACTAGGTAAGCATTTTCTCTGGAATTTTTTCCCCTATTGCTTCTGAAGCACGCGGACGACGCCATGACGCTAATGGTTTTTCCCTTATTTCTAGAGGCTTTCAAGTTCGTCGAATAAGACCGAGACCGTCGAATCTCCCGTACCCTCACACACTAACGAGGTAATTATTGTTACAGTTTTTTTTGTCCAACTTAACGATTTAATTGCTTTATCTGTGTTAACCTTTTTGTGCCTCGTTCCACCATTTGCTTTGCGTCCTATGCGTTATTTTATCTACTCCATTTTATCAAATCTGAATTTTTATTTTAATGTAACTTGAGTTTGATCATATGGGGAAGTTTATATTTTCTTTTAGAGGTCTCATACCTATCGTTGTAATATATTCAAGTTGTCTGTACCTCAGTATTTCTTTTATTTGCTGATGGTCATTGATTTTGTTTTATAAAGAAAATATATTTATGCAAGGGAGGGCTATAGTTTTTTTATTAAAGTAAGGGGGCTTTGTCTAATGCGTACTGGGTTATTTCAAGGTTTTACTAGCAGGCTAGAAGCAGGTTTTTTCTACCAGGCCTACAACTTTCAAATACCAGGCTACTACATCAATTAGCAAGACACAGTCCAATTATAGGGCCACAACTTTAATTACCGGGCCACAGTTCAATTTCCGGGCTACTTCTAGCTCCAGGCTACATTAGAGCCAATTTAATTGGCGAGTCCTCTACTAGTTTCGTCCTCAGGGCCAGTGCCCTAGCGGTACCAACAGGTGCCCGGCGCCAGAGTTCGACCGGATCTAAGTGGTATTGTAATGAAGCATTTGTCTTAATTATTATCTCTTTTTTTATTTTTGTGATTAATTATAATGAATTTGGAACTATAGATGGTGCCTTAAAAGAGCCAAGTTTCATTATTAATTTGTTTTTCTGACCGTTTCACGTAATCGTTCTTAATTTCTCTTTTTAATATAAATCAAGCATTGACAGGCTTTAAAATAGTTTCAATAATTTTATTCTTCTCATTCATTTATCGAGTAATATAACCGCTCTGAACTTTCTCTCTTTATAATATAAGTCAAGCATTGACAGCCAAGCTTTCAATAGTTTTATTCTAATTTTATTCCTTTTATTAATTTATCGAGTCATTTGATTTAATTATTGTGGCCGCTCATTCCTACATATTATTATTGCTACATTTAAAATCGGTGCAGCTATTAGCGCACGCATAACTAGATGTAATTAGCTTAGTTAACATCAAGGTGATCACTTCGGGTTGTAGTGTTTAGTGCATTTAGTTGTAAGGAATACAGTACCGAGTATTAAAAACAGAATTGGTCTTCGTACAATCACCATATTGTACCAATTATTAGTTAAATTTAATAGTCATTTGACATTCTTTTGTCTTTAACTTGCCATTTTACTCCAGATAAATTGTTGCGGTGTTTAAAAAAAAAAGAACTTGGTAGCAAATATATTGTTCCTTAAATTTTAGATTGTGTTTTCTTGTTAAGTTATGCTTGAGTAATTTTTGATTTAATAAGCCAGCCTAGCCACCCTGCACAACACCAGCGAAGCGAAGCGTTTCCAGTTTAATTGGACAGAACTGGTGGCGCTCCTACGACCCCACTACCGGGGCCGGGCATTTGTAACACGACTCTCCGGGGCTAGGTTTCCTTTTAATTGAAGAAATCTTTACTTTTAACTTCAAGAAGAAAAACGTGTTGCAAATGTTTCAAGTTTCCATATAGTATATGTAAATGTTTAAGATTTTTTTAGATCATTATTATACATATAATAATCATACCAAAATAATAATTATTCCCACTTTAATTGAGGATTTTGCAACGTTATTTGAATTTTGGCAACAAGGTCAAGCAGACGCAACTGATATAATGGCCGAGTGCCTGAGCCAATCCCTCTCTACCAGTGGCATAGCGAGAATCTCGAAAATTAGTTTATTGCTTATAATTATGCGTATTACAGTAAATCGCTGCAAGCTGTTTTTTCTGTGATGGCTAAAAATTGTAGGAGCGCTTATTGTTGGGCGACGTTTTCTTACAAAACAGTTTTCATTATGTTACAATTCTTACATTTTATAATTTCTTTTGGTTTAGTAGCAAGTGGTTGAGTCAATGTGGTTGATGAAAGTAAAGTGTTTTTAATTAAATTAGTGAGAATTGCAACAATGAATCAGTTTGTAAAAAAATAAAATTTACACAACCAAGCCAAAGAAATAGTGGGATATATTTACAGTTTGCCAAGAGGAAGCGCAAAATAACCAAATGAGGTTGCTGCTAAAAAGCTCTTTTGACTGGGCCACTCTTTATGCGGGGGTTAATAAATAATAGCACCATCACAAGAATTCGGAAACAAGATGACCGGCGCTGGCAGGATAACCCAAAGCAGACGTTGCCCCGCCCCTGGAAAAACCTCGCCCTTTAAATTCAGGGAAATATGAGGACGCTGGTTTTTCGGTTATTAGGCGACTTACTGGAATATAGAGTCGTACTTACAACAAAAAGGTTATTGCTAAAACCAGAAGATATCAACTTTTTCTATGGAATAGAATCTCTAAGAAGATTGCTTAATGCTAATGGCTTCTATTTTTAAAAAATGTTAAAATAAAAGAAACATTTTTATTGAAAAGCCAAATATAATGCACTGGCGTTATAAATATTTAAAGATGATAAAAAAATATCTTCAAGAAGGACGAAATATTATTTCTCTCGATCAGACTTGGGTGGATAATAATCTAACCTTTAATAAATGTTGGCAGAGTAATGATATTTTTAATGTTATAAAAAAATATTGGCTCAACAGGCAGGTGTTTAATTTTTTTAAATTGCTGTTCTTGCATACTTCTTTTTCTAATCAAGAGGTTGAAAAGGTTACAACTATCCATATTTTAGGTCGATTAGTGACTGTTTATGCAGGGAGTGGGTTTGTCCCCAATGCGTAAGTAATTTCTAAAGCAGGCCAAGCTTCCGGTGAATATCATCCTTATGATAATTGTGTTACGGATGAAATGTATTGTGTACGTCCTGCCACAGCCGCCTCCAAGTCCCAGCCGCGAAGTACAAACAACGGCAATGCTCGACGAAGATACATTAGTCACGTGACATTTGGCACGTCTAGTATTTAAACTTAAGGCAAACAGGTTGTTTATTTTCGGTTCTCCTAATTAAATTGCATTTGTTACCGGATTTTTGTTGATATTTTACAAAAACCTAGTGTGAAGTGATTGCCAAGAACCTCTACGAAGTGTTAGTTACTATTTTTGGTGTGGTCGTTTACCTTACTCTAATGGCCCCAAATAATATTTCTGATGTTTTTCGTTTTTTTTTTGCAGCTCTCGGTGGTGACCTAATATGATTCTATGTCCAGTTCATGTATTGATAGTGTTCTTTATTTTAGCTTATAGCCGATTTGTAGGTATAAGCCCAGATTAACCTACACCAGAAACGAAAGTCCGAGTCGGCACCTTTTTCGGCCTCCCCACAGAGGTGGCATCGGTTTCGGTTTAAGGCGCGCGTTTGTTGGACCATGGAAATAATTTATTTATTATGATTCCGGAAAAACGTTAGTTGCACCAGTTCAGAAATTAATAAAACTACCAGAAAAATAAAATAACATTTTATATTACGATGAATTTGCAAACCAAACATATCAAAAAAACTATTATATCTATAAATGAGACAACATTTTAATTTTTCGATTGGTTTTGTCTGATTTTCTCGAGGATTTTAAATCTCTGTTGGCATATTTAAGAGTATAAAAAATTCTTAGTCTTATAAATAATTTGACGGTGTACGTTTTCGCAAATTATTTGCAAGGATGACCAAATTCTATTTAGCTCATTTCAGTAAGGTATGCGTTGGAAATTCCAGGCTTTGTTGTAAAAGCATCAAATAGAGACACAAATATTTTTTCTAACGTATAAATATAAAAGAGGAACTTATCGTTGGGAGATTTAACTCCCAAAAATATTTTCTTCGGAGTCATACGTTTTAAAATGCGTTAACAAATTAGAGTTATTAAGTAAGTTACATTGTTCTGAGAAATTTATGCAAATTTCACAAGAATGAATATTTAATGCCTTTTTTGATTAAGTAGCCACATACATAGTTAAATTCATTTTGAGTGGCCATATTTAGCTCCCTGTATTCGCATTCAGTAATCGTTATTGCCGCAACTGATTCTACTAGAGGTTGGGTTTCCGTTTTATGATAATCTGAAACACGTATTAGTTCTGTAAGTAAAACTTCCAAACCATTTTCACAGTTCATATGTTCTGAGTGTAGAAAACTTTGACAAAAAAAAATTTCTACGACTGTCCTGAAAATAGACAAAAACGCACTAACTGCTCTTGAAAACTGGACATTTTCAAACATCGTGTGAAAAGTATTTGCACACGGCGTGTGCAAAGTATACTTTCACATGCCTATTCAGGTATTTAGGTTAAAGCGCTTCGTCTCGGTTTTAGAGCTTCGCCCTCAGAGGTCCCATTCCCCTATAAAAAAGGGGTCCCAATATTAGGGCCTCGCCCCCCCTTCCAGGAGTCTCTTTTTTCAAAACTGTAGAAAATAGGGCTCTCATACCAGGGGGACCCCTTTTAAGGCTCGGGGTCTAATTTTAGGGCTTCGCCCCCGGAAAGGGGGCGCAATTCCTAAATCTTTAAAAAATGGGACTGCCGTACCATAGGCCCGATTCTGGGCCCCCATTTTAGGGCTTCGCCCCAGGAGGGAGCCCTATTCCAAATGTGTCAAATATGAGGCTCCCACACCGGGGGCCCCATTTAAAAGCTTCGCCCCCGAGAGCCCCATTTTAAAATATGTGAAAAATGGACCCCGTATCAGGGGCCCCATTTAAGGGCTTTGGGCCTCAAGGAGCCCCAATTTAGGGCTTCCCCCCCCAGATGCTCCCTTTTCTGAATATGTAAAAAATGGGTCCCCAGAGGGAAGGCAAAGCCATACAAGGAGACCGCCGGCGCCGCCGCCGGTGAATGGCGTCTTTTTTCAAAGATATATGAAAAGAATAACTCCAAAAATTAAGGGCGAAACCCTAAAACCAAAGACGACACCCTAAAAGGGCGACCCGGGTAGGGCGTTGTCCCAGCCCTGGCATCTCAATACCTACTCATCAACTAGTTACACAAATTGCTGTAGAAGTAAGTGCAGTTTAAAGACAAGATGCTTGATATATTTAATAAATATTAAATATTATACAGGGTGATTCATGAGGAAACGTCAATACTTCAGGCACGTATTCAGGGCCCAAAAATAAACATAAAAGTCTATATAAACATGTGTCCGCGAAGCCTTCGTTTTCGAGATACAGGGTGTTAAAATTTTTATTTAATTCTTCCATTTTTTAACTAAAATCTATGAAAATGTAAATATTATAGTGAAAGTTGGTGTCCGGGGGTTTTTTGGTATGACGAATTCGAATCTAATCTTAATATAGCTCTTACTTGTAGAGGGCGCCACCTACATGTCTTTCTACTTCTTCGAACAAAATTTTTGGTACGGCCCTGTATTACATTTTTAAATAAATTAAATTATTCCTTTGTCATTTTTACGTCAAAAAGGTATACTTGTTAAGAGTTGATACGAGCAGCCGTTTTCGAGATATTTGGATTTAAAATAATTTCGACGCATGTGATTTTGTATCCCAAAATTTTAAAGTTTATTTTTTTGTCCAAAATTAAACGCGTCTTGGCACAAAACTTTGAAGTGAATGGTTAACACATTTTTTGAGGTGTGTATTCAGTGACTCAGATATAAACTTAATAATAATAATTTTAATAAAAAATTAAATAAGTATATTTTGTTTAGTTTATGTCTGAGTCACTGAATACACACCTCAAAAAAATGTGTTAAACCTTCACTTCAAAGCTTTGTGCCAAGACGCGTTTAAATTTGTACAAAAAAATAAACTTTTTAAATTTTGGGATAAAAAATCACATGCATCGAAATTGTTTTAAATCCAAATATCTCGAAAACGGTTGCTCGTATCAACTCTTAACAAGTATATCTTTTTGACGTAAAAATGACAAAGGAATAATTTAATTTACTTAAAAATGAAATACGGGGTCATACCAAAAAGTTGTGATTGTTCAAAGAATGTAGGTGGCGCCCCCTACAAGTAAGAGCTATACTAAGATTAGATTCGAATTCGTCATACCAAAAAAACCCCCGGATATCAATTTTCACTATAATATTTACATTTTCATAGATTTGATTTAGAAAATAGAAAAATTAAATAAAACCTTTAATCTTGAAAACTAAGGTCTCGCGGACACATGTTTATATAGACTTTTATGTTTATTTTTGGGCCCTGAATACATACCTGAGGTATTGACGTTTCCTTATGAATCACCCTGTATAATATCAATATTATTTGCAGTCATAGAAAAAGTATAGTATGCAACGCGTGTGAAAATCACTTTTCACACTTGTTGCACAATATACTATTTTGATGAGCTTTCTGAAACTAGATTGGAGTAGGGTTTATTGAATTACCTCCCTGTTGCCTAATGTCCCCGAAATAATTTTCTAGGCAATCCTGATTTACTCTTCTACCTTTTAGGTATGTGAATCCGGCTTTCTCAAGACGGGGCCATAGAACTTGGATTCCTTTTATCGTAGTCATCCATGAAGTACGAAATTGACATTTAATTGTAATATTCTTTTGCCAACTTTGTTTGTTTACATCAGTTAAGTAGGTTGTCCCATAAGGTTTTTGTAATATCGATAATATTGCACATTCCTAACCATTGTAACAAGTTGACAACGATGCGCTTATTTCTCTAAATGATCGGGCCCAGTTTCTGAAGCTATTCTAAATTATTTTTGCCTTAAAAGGGTATGATCCTATTATTGCTACTTACTTATTCTATAAAAACTGATCGTCTATTTATTGCTCATAAGTCCATATGACATAATTCATGTTTTATTCATCAATCAGCCTTTTTAATGCAAGGCATACAATAAATTCAGAAAACACTTAAAAATCGAGGGGCCCTAATATCTAATAATAATTACCTATTTATTTTATCATTATCAATTCCTTGACGTCGATAAATAATAATTTATTGTTTTACATACCTTGTGGTATCTATAGGCAAAGAAAAAAAAATGTATCTATATTTTCAGATGTCCAACATCTGCAAATACACTTATATCCCGTCATAATAAAAAGCGGTTAAATTTTACAAATTCACACGTTCGATGATCATTCGTAATCGAAGCGCCCAGACTAAAAATTCAGCATCGCGAGCTCTATGAAATGCGATCGAACAGAATCGCCCGTACTATTCCTTCCGCTCGATCTGGGAAGAAAGTAGCGGGAGCTGTACGCTATTGCCGCCGCGTACATTCGTATCTGGTGTAGGTTAATCAGGGGTATAAGTAAGTGAATTAGATTTAAAATTAGTGAAAAATATATGTAGTTGCATAAGTTTGGATATGTGGCAAGTCGGTACCATACTTTTTACATTTTGTTTATTTGTTTATTTATTTACCAACATGCCAAGTCCATGCTGTATTCCTGGGTGCAATTCAAATTATCCTAGAGCTTTAAAAGCAGGGGACTTGGACGCGGCTGTGATCCTGTACCCGGCGCACACTGGGGTATTAACAATATAAAACTGATCGAAAATCAAAAAATCAAGTATGCGCTGGTTTTTAAAAATACTCATAAATGAGAAGTCAACACAATACTTGTTTACTCTGCGTTGTCAAGCATTTGTTTATCTGGATTGTTTGACTGTCATTTTACGTCAAAGATATGACTTTGAGCAAATCTTAAATAAATGCTGATTTTTTATGTGTAAATTCATCATTTAGATTCGATACTGTGTCCTTTTTACATGCAAACTGGGCCCCGATTTAAGATGGATGACCAACCTGCAGGTATGTATTTTAACATATTATATTAATTTTCAAAAAACGATCTTTATAAGTAATAGTCTACGTTGGGGTTTGGAACCTTTGGCAACATGCACTAAAACAGAGTTTTATCCACAATACCGAAACAGAATATTTGCACTCGACGCGCGTTTCGCTAACCATGTTAGCATCATCAGGAGATGATTAAAACTAAAATTAAAATCTACCTAACTCCCTTTTATACTACTGTTTGCTTCATCAATCAATTCGGGCCCTATAACAGAATCTCAAGGAATCCATTATCTAAGATGGTAACACAAGTTAAAAACACTTTGAAGAAATGTAGCAACCTTATTTCTGATCAAATTAGATACAAATTATCTGTAAGTAATCCTACTATGCCGAAACTATATTGTCTTCCCAAGATTCATAAACCTGGGAAGGCAATGCGTCCCATAGTTTCGGCAATAGGATCACCAACTTATAATATATCCAAGTGACTAGCAAACCAGTTTAAAAATTTACCTATAAAACAACATAATTCAGGAGTACTTAATTCCTTAGATTTCATCAACAAAATTAAAGACACGATTCTTAATGAAGGTGAAATTTTAATCTCGTTTGATGTTAGCTCATTGTTCCCTAGTGTACCAATCCCACAGACCTTGCAATACCTTGGTGAATTACTTGACATGAATAGTTTTGATAACGAAATCAAACAAGAATATTTAACTTTAACCAAACTTTGCATGGATCAAAATTATTTTCAATACAAAAATAACTATTACCAACAACTTGAAGGCACGGCAATGGGCAACTGTTTATCGCCGTTCTTAGCTAACCTTTTTATGAGTAAATTTGAAAATTAAATCAGTGAGGAGTTCGAATATTTTCCAAGAGTATGGTACAGGTATGTGGATGACATTTTCGCGATTTTCGACACAAAAACTGCTAATATTGAAGATTTTGTAACAAAACTAAACAACCGTTTCCCCACCATTAAATTTACTTATGAAGTCGAGAACAATGGCCAGCTACCATTTTTGGATACTTTAGTGATTAGGAACGATAAAAATACACTAGAATTTGATATTTATAGAAAAAATACTGCCACTAACCGATATATTCCTAATGACTCCTTCCACTGCGACCAACATAAAATGGCCAGTTTTCATTTTTTAGTACACCGTTTAGTTAACTTTCCTCTTAGCAGAGAAAGATTTAATAATGAAAAGGAAACGATTAGGAATATAGCGAAAGTTAATGGTTTTAATACTAACTTAATAAATAAACTAATTAATAGGCATTTGTGTAGAAAGACCATTCGTGATTCCACTTCTTTCATTAATCAGGATGAAAATACAAAATATGTTTCGATACCGTATAATCCTCAGTATAATAGAGGACTCCAAAAAGTTTTTAAGGATGTAGGTTTAAAATTAGTATACCAGACTCAGTTTAACATTAAGAAATT
>MU194434.1:0-18622 GCA_016904865.1 Pissodes strobi
CACTATTTATGGTTGTGCCTATTTATACAGTCCCATTTTGGCAAATCGTCGCATCATCGGAAAACAAAATATTAATGGAAAAAAATTGGTTTTGGTTTATCTTTTCCATGATTGTAACGCAAAACTGCATTCGGCGGTCTAGTTTGTTTGTACTCAGAATGCTCTTTCACAAGATGTATTTTATATGGTCTGTATCTATGTTCTTTTAAATTTTTATGCTATTTTGCCACAGGGGACTTCACTATAGGGTCTCTATGCGGATAGGCAGCAGCGCTTCCATAACTATAGTAACAATTACTTCTTGTTGTCAACAAATTCCACAAAAGCTGATAACATCTCAATAACAGCACAAGATGCTCAATTCTGGTTCATGTTGGACTCAGTCTCTGTGTAATCATCCGCATCAAGACAACGATATACTTGTGTATTATCTGCGCAAACCTTTACTTTGCAATATGTCATAGAATTAAGAATATCAGAGGTATAAAGAAGAAAAAGTAGCTAGCACAAAATTGAACACTGCGGTACCCCATGAAGTATTTCAACTGGATCGGAATATTTATTAACAGAAAGAATCCTTTGAAATCCGTTAGGCAAAAATGACTTAATTAAAAGAAAATGCTCGGCCAGGAAGCCGTACTATTTCAACTTAGATACAAGAAGATCATGATGAATTGTATCAAATGCCTTCGAAAAGTCCAAAAGAACCAATACGCTAATCATAGGTTTATCGCATGCGCGTAATATATCATCCGTGATATCTGTTATTGCTATTGAAGTAGGTACCAACATATTTTCTAAATCCGCTCTGTGTACCGAGTATCATATATCTATAGAAGTGTTTCTGCTCTTTACGAAAAAATGGTAATATACAGGGTATTACATATAAAATAACAAATCGTAGTGTGACATTGTCTTTATTATTTTTGACTCAGCAGTACCTCGTTACGTCTGTATACTAAATTTGATTCAAACCTGACCAATTGTTGCAGAAATATGTGATCGTCTTCATACACATGATGTATAAGTATCAGTTGCTTTTTATTGAAGGAACCTGCTGCCTATTCTGCTCTAAAAAACATTACTCATATAAATGTTGTAACCAATAAAAATACGATATAAATCCTGATTTATGGTATATTTTTGCAAGGCTCCACTCCCATTTTATACGATGTCCATGTTCACATTTCCCTATGCCATGCCATAATCAATTCACCTAATAGTTGCACTTACCGGATTAGCAGCTTATAAGGGCAAACGTCTATTATGCGGATGCCTCACCTGATGAATTTTTAATTTAAAAACTTATTAAAAATAGACAGAACGACGATGGAATAATAAACAGTTGAAAAATATATATCTACATTAAGTTAATACTAGATATTTCTGACATTTGAAAACTACTTGCATATCAGAACCGTAGTAAGAATTTTATGACTTGATAATATGTTCACTGGCATCCACAAGCTTAACAAATATTTATAACCTTAGCTTATTTTAAAGACTCATAAATGATTTTATCATATGACATATACCTTAGTAGAAATTCCATACATGGATCGAACAGTGTTTTTAACTTAATAAAATGCCTAAGTCTTTTTCACAATTCTTTTGACCGGAGTATAAACAATTGGATATTTTGTTCTGATTTTAGATTTCTAATATCTAATTTATTTTAATAAAGTTTCATCTCTACAAATAATATATCTATGTAGGAGCCTTATACACAGGTTTGCTTTGCAATCCAGATGTGTTAGCAATATCCATTAAGTGAAATAACGTGATATTGGTCCAAAAAAAAAAATGAAACTACCAAGCTGCTTTATTCTTGTCAATATCGTCTCGACTTTAAGGCTTCCTTATATAAAACATCCCGAATTTGTGCTGCATGTTGAGTGAGAGATTAATTGGACATAAGATATAGATTAGAAAGTTGATTGATATGAGGGTCCCAAGAAGAGTATTGCCACTTCTTTAGGAGGAACTTATTTTAGAGAATCATGAAGAATAAAAAGTATTTTTTTAAAAATTGCTGAATATGATTTCGCCTGCAATACCCGTGAAGTGACCCAAAATAATTGCGGGATGCTATAATAGCTCGATGTTAAATTGAAAGGTGGCCTATATTTTTTGGCAACAGAAAATAGAATGTAGATGTACATTTTTTTTCAATGACAGGCTGTGATGCCACTGGTCCATCTGGTGAAACTTTGAAATAGTTGTGGTCTTTTTTATGTGGCATGTAACACTATAAATGTAATTTTTGACCCGAAGAAATCACAATTGCTTGATTTAATAGTACCATGATCAAGATCTGCTTCTGATTGTGCATTTTTTTATTTTGTTCATTTAACTATGACCGCTAAAATAAAAAAAGAATAAAAATTGAAATATTTAAAATGTCTATTTATTTCACTAACTCAAATTACCCTAATAAAGTGACATAATTTTGTTAATTTGTTCAATAACTACGTTGTGAATGTATTATACTTTTCAGGTTCCTGCCACTTCAAGACATTGGAAAGAAATCAGTCGAAGATGGAACTTTCCTAGTTGTATGTTTTTATTCAAGCTCTCCCAGATTAAGGAACCAATTCTTACAACTTTTAAGGCATGTTTCAAAACTGTTCGGTACATAAAAGGAAGCAGCAGAAAGACATTACATTTCCTCTCTATTGATACTCATCCAAACCAAATGCCATGCTGTTGACAAACAAGAAAAATGTTTTTAATTGCTATCTTAGTGAGGCAAGACGTATAGGCGAAATATTTTTAAATCGACTGATTTAGCTGATACTTGATGGAAATTCATTGCAAAAGTTTCAAAGGAAAACACAATGGTTTTAAATTTCCACAATTTAATTTAACAAAACCGTGACATATGTTTCGGCACACGGTGCCTTTTTCAAACGGACTAACTACAAGTGTGTGTGTATCGAAACATACGTCACGGTTTTGTTAAATTAAATTGTGGAAATTTAAAACCTTTGTGTTTTCCTTTAAAAATTTCGAAATATTTTTGTCAGAATATCGATTGTTGACAAAATTGAATCAAGAATCTGCTTTACGCCAGACACTGTAAATGGAGAAAGTATTAGATTTGGTAAAATAATTTTAGGGAAATGTAGGTCTGAGTTAGAAGAAATGCAAACAATTATTACCCATGAAAACCTGTTTCCCGTGACAAGTCATTCAAACTCGCTAGAGGGATTTAGTGGCCATTTCAAGAAATACGTCAACAATGAGAAGCTAGAAAGCTAGATATTAATTAATAGAAGTGTGATATTGAAAACACTGGTCAACTTAGCAGTGGCTAAGCAGAGTTTAAAGTGTCAGTAATTTCAGCTACGGTTTCTGACTAGCAACATCAATCAGCGCCTTGATTGGGTCAATATCAGTAAGATATTCGGTAATCGAGTCTTTTGATAATACGGCTTTTATCAAATGAAGCCGCCAGAAACCAGAAATTTAAGATAAGACGACTTCATCAAACAATAGCTTAGGTCAAAATCTAATTATTTCTTTTTTGCTGGAATGTAAGTTCATCCACAAATTTGTTCTTTTTGGGTTTAGTGCAACAAATTGTCCAAAAGTAATAACTGCAAATAGGTGTTTTTGTTTAATTGCCTTTCAGTCCAATAATGCCATGGTGGACAAAATTACACACACTCAAATAATAATAATTTTTAATTACCGAACAGAACTAAAACGAAATTGACTTTTCCACTGCCAAATATTTCAGATTTTGGGATAGAACTACCCCCTCCCTTGTAATCGTCGATTCGTCCATAAATATTATGTATTAGTGTGACTGTTTGAAATAAAATTCTTGTTGGCCAATTTTATCTGAAAATCCACTGTAGCTAAAGTTAGTTTTTAGTAGCCAATTTATTCTATATTTAATCTTTTCTTTTTCAACGCGTCTAAAATTGTGATTTTTTTGGTTACATGTTTTTTAAGCCGAGTGGACTTTTCGATAACGTCATGGTGCATATTCATACACTTTGTAAAAATTCCGCGATCAATGACACAGAATAATAAAACAATCAGAATACCAACAGAAAGAGAGGTCCGATACCGGCCGCTATGACCTCGACCGCCTGTGCTTTGCGAAAAACATGGATTTGTGCTAATAGCTACGTTCTTCCAATTTCTTCCAAAGCATTGCTCCCTCTCTTTCTGTCGGTATTCTGATTGGCATTTTAAGATCCTTTACATAAATAGTGCACTATGTAAAAATCGACCTCTCCTCGTATTACAATATGTTTTCGTGATGCAATCAATATCTGTCAAGAGCTCTCGCGGTGTAGAGGTTTAGATAGCTGGGTGTCACCTGGACGGCCCGGGTTCAAACTCCGTTGCTTCCTTTTATTTTTTTTTAAGATTATGTTTCTAAACAGTTTTTTTTCTTGATTTTGGGTATGTCTTGGGTTAGTTTGGGTTATCACCTGGTTAGTTTCCTTTTCTTGAGCCCCCGTAGCGAGCGAAGCAACCGGAGGGCCATGCGGATCGACCAATAGGAGAGGCCGATTTTTATATAGTGCACTATTTGTGTCAAGGATTTTATAATGCTTCTGAATGTTTCTTATTCTGTGTCAATGATCACTTGATTATTTTTGCAAGCACCACTAATAGCCTAAAGGGCAGAAGGTATAATGGACAGAAATTGTTCTCGGATTTGTAGGCTTTATGGCAAACTAATACTACGCACTACATACTGTAGAGAGCGAGCTGTATTGAACGGATGTACTTGCGGTTTAGTAAATCCGTTCAATACAGCTGGTTACAATGTAGTGGCGCGTAACATTAGTTTGTCGTAAAGCCTGCAAAACCGAGAACAATTTCTGTTGGTGTTTTTCGAATGCTAACTACATTGAAACAAATCAGTTTTAATTTCCATCAAGTTCCAAAGAATTTTGTTAATTGACTTCTTTTTAAATAATGATAAATGCAATTTATTAATTATTATAGTTCCTTTACATAATCTTTGTAGGATAGGAAGTGGAAGAAGTAGTGGTATTGGAGAGCAGCTGACCAAAGAAAGCACTTTAATATTGCTAAATACTGTAGAATTAATAGATTTACCAGGGTTTCACATGAATTTAGTGTGAATATTCTATTGTGTAAAGGTAATGTTAATGATGATGATGATAAGGTTTTTTTTAGAACTGATAGATAAATTCTGATAGATGTGTGATATTTTTCCATCAAAATATTCAATCACTTTCAAATAAATTGTTGGATTTAGACATTGCCGTAAAGTATGGACATTATTGTGATTTTTTGTTGTTGTCTGAGCATTGGCAGGATTCTGGGGGAATTAATCAGTTTAAACTTTGCTTTGTTTGTTTAGCAGTTATTGTAGAAATTCTTTGGCGCTAACTTTTGAGCGTAGACTGATCTACAGTATAGTCAAATAGTTCTAGCGCTTGCGCGTTGCTGCGGAAGTCAAGCTACAAATTACGAAGCTTCAAGTTAACATGCAGAATGTGATTTTGCCTTTTTATAGTTTGTAGGTACAAAATCAGAAGAATTTTTAAAAATTCAATTATACATTCCCTATTTCAGAAATGAAATGGTTTAATTTTCTCAGTAAAACATCGTTTTACTAAAGCAAGAACCATGGAAACTGGCTACTGTGTAATATTCAAATGACAATCGGGAACGCGATAGATAAAAATTTGTCGTGTCTTTTTCTTGATTTTTCTAGAGCGATTGATATCGTCTATATTTGGGCCTTTTTTGTTTTTAGTTTTTGTAAACGATCGCTTAAATTTTATAGAATCGTGCTCCAAATGTGTGTGTTGCCTCTTATGCCGATGATATTAATATTTTAATGATTGACAAGAATGTAAATACGGTGAAAACAAACACTGAATTTGCGTGTAAGAAATAATCTTATGATCTGAAAAAAATTACTTGGCTCCTAATTAAAGTAAAACTAATAATGTATTTAGTAATAGAATCACAGAAAATGAGGACGATAAGATTTTTGAAAATTCTGTGGAAGTGCTGTCTTCTAGTTCTTCTTCAAAAATGGTGGGGGTAATATTGAATCGTGGGTTAAATTGGCAGCAACATGTTGATACCCTATGTAATAAATTAAGAAAGAACTACTCAGCGTTAAAATTTTCATCTAACTATTTTAGTCAAAGCGTATTAATAACTTTGTATTATCCCAGTTTTTATTGCATAATATGCGATGTGGAATTCTTAATTGAGGCTTAAAGCATTCACTCTTCTCGAGTATTTTTCAGGCAAAAATATGCATCTCATAATCATGATATTAGAAACAAAGATTTTCTGATGCCCAACTTGCAACGAACTACTTTCTATAAGAAAAACAAAATTTTTAATGCATGGAAATTTAATAATATGCTTGATAATTCTATCAAAAGCTCGCCCAATATACATATATTAAAGTCTAGGTTAAAGCCTTTATTGTGCGCTAGAAACTGTTTACTGTCAAAGAATTTTTGAATGGCTGATGCCATTTCTGAAAGCAAGCTAGTTCTAGTATTTACATTTGATGTCTTCTGCAATTATGGTGTGATTGCTGTTAAATTGGAGAAATAAAATGTGCTTATTTATTTAGTTTTATTGTCTTTTGCTAACGGGCATTCGACACTTCTGAATACCTGCATCAATTTCATTAGGTATATTATGTTTAAATCTGCCCCGATTTGTACGACCCTGCTCCCAGTTGTAGTTAAACTAATATCAATCTTATGTTTTCCAGACTTCCTAGACGCTATTTATGTAATTATGAGAAAAATTATTTAGTGGCTAGTAGGTACGATTTGCTTTATTTGTTATTTCTTCGCATAGAAAGTAGGGCATTACTGTAATTATTAGCTTAAAAATAGGCAATCGGCTCATGTTCTGGGAAAATAGAAATAGTTCGTAATTTAACATTTGTGGAGTTGGGCTATAAAATGTTGGCTTATTGCAAAGAAAATAATTTCTATGCGAGAATGTAGTGTATTTTACGACTGCATTTATTACGAGCCGGTAAAGATTTGAAGTTGAGAGTTAATTACTTCAGGTCTAAAACTTTGGAAATACTTAGATTTTTCATATGAAAATAGCTGCAAAAAGGTTATGTGAATAGAAATCCGCGATCTTTTTCTCTAGTATAAACTGTTTAAAATAACGAAACAAACCTTTACGACTATTATAAGAGTATAAAGAGGCATCTTATGACGTTATTTAAATATAATCAGTGGCGGAGATACTTTCGGACTACATTATGTTTTTTATTTATTAACCATTTAATAATACCTACAAATACATATTATAACCTAATTAATTAATTACATATCATTCATACAAATTTTTGTTCTTAAATACTTTATAGACATATATTTTAATATATTATATTATTTCGTTTGTTTTAATATTTTAAATTTTCTATGGTAATGAAATATTTTATTATACGGGTAAACATTATTTTGTTATGCTTATATTAAGTAAGGTCTTTTGTATATTCAGTGCACTAGATATCTAGGTAACCATATTAGAGTAATTAATTCCCAAATATTTCTGATATCACGGAGCCTTTCAAAATGAGCACGTTGTGTTTCATAGGTATAGTTCTCAGTGCTTTTGAGTGATACTTCTATGACAGAATATGCCAAAATCTATTGTGCTTTACGCCGTACATTGACACCTAGATTAAACTAGACTTTTTTTTGGGTGTTTTCCAGAACGGCCTGGCCACCACTGCGAACTGTAAGATATTTTGTGTGATTAAACTTCACAGATTACCACCGTCTTGTTGGGGATTTTTTGTCCAACACTGCGATCTGTAAGGTATTTTGTGCCTCTCCCTGTTTTAGAGCACCTCATCTATTTCTGTATCTTTGATTATACTTCACAGATCACCACCGACTTATTGGTGATTTTTGATGGTCTTATCAATTTCCTTCGCCCAGTATTCTATGGCCGTTGATTCCGCTCGTAACACCGTGGCTAAATTTTCCATAAATTCATATATATATACCGACCCCAAGACCGACCCCAACACCTTGATCGGTCTTAGATCCGTCAGTATACCAGAGGAGATCTGCCCTTATTGGTGGGCGTTTATTCTAGTCGTTTCTTTATGGTATTACGATCTGTAAATTATTTTCAAACCTGTATGTTGGAGTGGTGTAATCTGTGGACATGCCCAACACGTAATTTGCCTTAATCTCGCTCAGCAGTTTTTCGTTGTTGGTGCCATGACTTTTGTTTATTAATTGCTTGACGTTGCAACAGTATGTGGGCTGATCTAACTCCTCTTGATGGCAAGTTTAATCATACCCCAGAGCGACCGTAGGAGTTGAGTTCATGGTTCTCGTGACTCACAGCCACCACACGTCACTCAATAGCCCTCTCGCACTCCACCTGACTGGTTTTTGTCCACTAGTTCACTGCTCCATATGTTATCATGGGTCTCATCACCCTCGTGTATATTCATAGGTTCATCTTAGGGCTTATAGACCCTAGTTTTTCCCACATATTCTTTTACACCTACCCAATGCTATCTTAGTCTTCTGTGTAACCTTTTGAATGTTTGAATTCCATGTCAACATTTCATCAAAAATACTAATGAATATTTCACTTCTGAGGAAAAGGAAATTCTTTTCCTGTTGAGAACTAGTGGTTTTAGCCCTCCCAGGACTCTCCTTTGTGTGAAAGAACCATTATTACATTCTGTAGATTAAGAGTTATTCTCTCTTACACCAGCCAAGAATGATGTGAAAAGATCATCTACCAGGATGGCCTACAACAGGGAAGAAAAACTCCTCCTTGGGATATCCTCTGTATACTGTAGCTATAATGGTGGTATTGCCTGAGGATGATGTTATTATCCTATTTCCAGGCCTGTAGCCGTGAGCATATAGTGGCTGATACCTATCTTCTCTCCAGCGTTCTCTTAATGGAAATGGTTGAAGCATGATTAATTACCTTTTTTATATCCAGAAATGTGGTTACTATCTATTTAATCTCTATTGATTTTGAGAGTAGCCTGTTGAGATCGTTCAGTGCTAAGTCCGTCGATCTGCCTTCTTGATTGACGGTTATCGAATTGAAACATCTTAAGTGCATTATCTCTCACATGCTTGTCAACTAGCCTTTCTAGTGTTTTTAACATAAATAATAATAGGCTTATTGGTCTGTAAGACTTGGGTATATGGTCTGATAGTCTGCATACTTTTGGCAAGAATATAACCTTCACATATGTCCATACACTTGGTATGAATCCCTAAGCTGTGGATTTACATAAATATAATATTAATATATCATGTGAATTCTGTAATTTTACAGGATACATTCTATCTAGCTCTGATGATTTGAACGGTTGTAATTGATCTATAACCCACCTGATCTTGTCGGGTGTCGCTATTCCCTAACCTCCAGTCCAGCTTCCGTAGTTTACTATTTTTTTTTCAGCGATGTAGCTGTATCCACTATGAATGAGGCCGGAAAGTGTCTTTCTTTCCTTTCCTCCTTGGTATACATGTAGGTGTTGTCAATTCTTTTGAGGAATTCAACTCCGTTACTTTCGTGTCTTTCTTTCGCCAAGACTTTGTGGATTCTCGAGCTTTCTGGGGGATATCCTCTCACAGAATCTCTTCCACGAGTCTTGTTTAGCTCTCCGGATTTCTTTGTTATATTTCGTGAGTGTTGATCTGTAAGTCTCCTAGCCATTGGCTTTATTAAATAGTCTTGTGACCGTAGCCCATAGATTGTTAAGCTTTTCATTCGACCAGACTTTGGTTCCCTATGGCTTCCATGTTTTTTCCAATATAAAGCGCATGCACGCCTAGATTCAAAAGTAGGAAATGTAAACAAAAAATTAAGGTTATCAAAAAGAAAAAAACGAGGAATGTCATGACCAAAAAGTTTTCTGCTGTGAGGATGTGTTGTCACGTAGAAGCTTTATGACAACCAGTGGAGTATGTAGTTTAGATAGCGTGGACAATTAATTGTTGTTTTGCATTTATATAAATTCTATCAGTGCCAAAATCATTTCAGTCATTAGAAATTTAATAGCTACACAATTAAAAGAGAGGTATTGGATTTTCCTTAAGATGCCCATCAAGGGCACATTTCCCCTATATACAGTGTCTTGAAATTCAACTTTTTACATTTAAAGAGTGCTAAGGTATATTTTGAGTTCGTATCTTCTACAGTGGATGGTTTAAGAGCTTTAGATGGTCGTATCTGTAGCTTTGGCATGAGTGAATTATTTGGATGTTTAGTTGTAACTTATGCCAGGTATCACACTCTGCGAACGTGCCGATCTTAAACAATGATAATTCCAATTTACAAAAGTTAGTCCTTATTCTTATGAGATAAGGTATATGTAGTGTATGGCTATAGGTTCGATCTTTGTCGATATTATTAATGTGTTCAAGACAAAGGTTGTAAATATTTATAGCATTCGACTGCTATGATTAGTCTTGTTCAATAGTTTTATCTTGTGTATGTGGCAAATTGTTTATGCATGTGAATTTCGAGACCAGTTCTGTATACCGCTTCGAAATATATTCAGATCTACATCAATCTGTTTTATTTAAATGTAACATTGAACTTCATAAGGTTTCTATGAATAAAATAGTTGTTCATGGTTTGTGCTTCTCTAAAAGAATCGCATTACATTAAATTTATTTCGATGAACTAGACGATACTAAACATATTTTAACATATGAATTGTATATTTTTAACTACATGGAATATATCTTTTTAGTCATTGTCAAGGTCAAGACTATTAGCCATGAAAGTCATGTGGTAGCTAATAATGAGGTTTAGATCTGTCCTATAAAATAAAGGTCAATATTAATACTTTTCCATTCACCCGAACTAAATAGTTGAAATAGGTTCCACTATTTATTTATCTATGGTTGTTGCTTCTATAATAGCATCGCATTACCTAATACATTAAAATTTATTTCGATGAACATGTGGTGAAAACGTATATATGTAAACCAAGATCCACCTGTGAAAAAGACTCGTTTACCTAGTTTTCATGATTTTGTCCATTTCTATCAATAGTAATGTTCGACAAATATGTCACTTGAAATATATTTTATAACTTTTACAAATCATTGAGAATTACGCCTTTAAAATATTTATGACTGAACAGAATTCATTGATATTAAATAAGATATTGGGTGGGCTTACACCCACTAAATTATTTAAAATCTATCAGTTTAAGAAGAAAGCAAAATTATTAACCTTAATTTATCACCTATCAAATTAGGCAACTTAAGACACCTACATTAGGATATTTGTGATTGAAATTGATTTTATTCACTACTTGAGGTGTTACCTAATCTCTATTAATATAGGAAATTGAACAGTTGAGTAGTTATTTATCAATGGCGTAATTATTTCTTCGCCAACCCTAGAGTTATGTGGGCCTCGGACCAGCAGAGGAACAGAGCCAATTTGTTCATAAATATCTGATAAGAAAAATGCATTCGTTATAAAATTGTTTTTTAGGAAAGATTATACCTTTGGTCTAAAAATATTTTCTGATAGAATTATAATTTTCAAGATAAACCAACTTTGATGAGAGCGCATCCCCATTAAAATGTCATTCTTCTCAGTTTTATATTGCTTATAATACCAATCTTTAACGCAGCTGATAATTGCATTAAAGAACATTTAACAATTCTGGTGTTAGAAGAAGAAACGAACTGATGGTAATAATATTATGACCTGCTGCAAGTATATAAATAAGTATGTTGAAGTCAATATTCGTAATCCACAGCATATTGTTCGTCGACTTTCTGGTGACTTTAAGTTGTACTTGATCATAGTCTCTATTTTGGGAATGTACATCTCAGATATAGGTACCTGTCTCTTTGTAGGACTCCTTACAACTGAGCAGTTTTCCAATATGATTCTAATATAGGGCACATAAAGTGTTCTAATACAATGTACATTATTAAATCCCCTACTGTTCCTAACCATACATTTTGAAGGTGTCTTTTATCATTGCATACATTTAATTAATTAAAATTAAGCTGTAAGTTAAAAGCAATCCCCACAGCATCGCTCCATCTATTTTGTATTGAAAAACAATACTATTACTTTTTCGTGTAAAAGTTATTATGTAGCACTGACCAGCAATAGATTTTAATCAGATTATCTTGAAGCTTCTGACAGTCTTCCAACTTTTCAATTTTTGCACATAATTTCAAGCCATCTGCAAATAATAGCGTTTATGTCATATTTACCTCTTTGACATTGATAAACAAAAGGAACAGTTCCTCTGGCACTGAATCCTTCTGTACTTTTTCAGATCGTCGATAAAACACAGACTCCATAATGGCGCAATTCATCACAAATATCATTCACAAACAGAATGAATGGCAGAGGAGAGCAGTGAGATCCCCTGAAACACTCCCGAACAAACCTCAAATTTATGATGTTATTGATGTTAACGCTCTGAGTACGACCCTTCAAAAAACCTTCCAGCCATCAAACCAAAGGTAGTGTGCAAATCCAGTGGCATGAAGTTTCACCAACAACAGATCGAAGCCGACCTGGTCAAAGGCCTTGGAGAAGTTCGTATAGATTGAATCTACTTGGTACCCCATACTCCAAAGTCTCTAACAAGTTATCTATCTATGTGTGCAGAACCTAAATTGATTGTCACTTATTAATCCCTGGCATGTCTAACCAAAGACATGATTGTCTTTGGTCTAACTTAACTGGCCATAGACCAGGCTAATTAAAATGTGGAAATTATGGATTTATGCAGACACCCCTATAATTCTTGACATCTTCAGTACTACCAGACTTAAAAAAGACGTTTTATGTAGCTAAGCATCCATAGCTCTGGAAACATTCCGGATTCTAAGTATATATAAAAATTAGGTACATGGTATACGGTAAATTTTGAGGAAATGGTATACACATTTCTTCAGAAAATAAGTTTAAAATTCTGTCAGGATCGGACACTAGTTTATTTGCAATATTGTAGACAATCCCTGAAAACTTGGACAATAATAATTTCTGGATTGCTATGTCCTTTCGTCTAGTAAGCTGGAAATCTGGAATATGACTAGTTGTCCCCCCGAGAAGTGCAATGCAACAAAATTTGTTACGTCTACGCCAGAATCAGCATTTTGTGAATCGAGATACATGCTGCTGAGGAATGAATTTGGGTTTATTTTATTTTTAACATGTTTCCAGAAGTGCCTGGAATTACTCGTCAGATTCTCCTGGGCCCCCTTAACATACTCCTTTTTGCATAAGATGCGTAGCCTGGAAACACCAAATAATTATCGGTAGCCGCAGAAGACCTGCACTTTTTATGATCAATTTTTTTCCTAATGATGAGATCTTTCAATTCAGGGCAGAACCATCTGGGGAAGTTTTAATTCTTTTATCGCTTTAGAGGAACAAACCAATTCAAACATTGTTGAATATCTCTATCTTCTTCTTCTACGGCGTTATCTGTTCCGGATGTTAGCTATCATCATGGCTATGCGAGCAGAACAGTTCAATGGTCGTCGCGCAAAGCCATTTTTGTAAGTTGGCGAGCCAGAAGATTCTCCTTCTACCGGGTCTTCTCCTTCCTTCCACTTTACCTTGCAGGAGCAGTTTCAATAGGCCGTATTTGACAGGGTTTCGCAGGATATAGCCCAAGTATATTATCATTAAGAATTATCATAATTCTTTGAAAAATCATTTACGTTGGGTTATAGTGTGTATAAGAACTAGTTGGCAATTCATCCTTCTGCGACCTCTTCGTTGGTGACTCGGTCAATCCAGGAAATTCTTCGATAAATCCACATTTCAAAGGTCTGTATCTTTTTTTTCTGTTGCTACAGACAACGTTCAAGCCTCTAGAACATAGCGTAATATTGAAAAAATTTAGCATTGTATCATTCTGCTTTTGAGGGTCATGCTCATATCTCGATAGCTGAGAAAGTGTTTCATTTGTGTAAACATTGCTCTGGCCTTTTCTATTATACACTTTATTTCTCTGGAGTGGTCCCACGATTCGTTGATGTTACAACCAAGGTAAGTAAAACTGCCCACTCTCTCTCGATAGCTTCGTTTTTACAGTATAGCATACCGTTTTGATCAGGGGATTTACTTGTATACTTAATCTTTTTAATTTTTAGTTCTAGTCCGTACTATTCACTGGTGTATGTAGCCTTGTTGACAAGTTCTTGTAGCCCTTCCGAGCTGTCAGCCAGTAAAACAGTGTCATCGGCATATCTGTTGTTGTTTATTAGCTTACCATATATCCTAATGCCGTCTGTAGTGTCATGTCATTGCTTTACTAAACATTTTCTCTGAACAACACACGGACACCTGCTTTACTAAACATTTTCTATGAACACCCCTGCCGGACACGACGTTTGATCTCCAAGGCACCCGACTCCCGACTAGCTGCTTTCCAGCTTTAGAGTTGCTTTCTGATTCCGATATAAATTGGGAATGATTCTTATGTCTTTTCTATCTAGACCCGTCTCATGTATGATTTTTACCATTATTTCGTGTTGACAGCGGTCGAAAGCCTTAGCATAGTCTATAAAGCACACGTGAACGGGGCAGTTCATATCCCTACAGCGCTGTATAAGAACTTGCATGGCAAACAATAAGTCTCGAGTGCCGATGCCGTTGCGATATCCGAATTGTGACTCACCCATATGTTCTTCACATTTCTTATATAAACGGGCATGAATTATCCCGAGAAATTTTTAAAACGTGTGACATAAGGCTGATGGTGCGGTAAACACCACAGGTTTGAATTGATAACTCTATACAAACCTTCAACAGCCACATTAACATTACATTCTCCCAGTTGACAGGGCCCAGAAAAAGTATTGATAGCTCGAAAGTTTGCACTCTCGAAAGCCTAATAACATATAAACTATATGATTCACACTATTTGGCAATAAAATGTCACATGCAGGCACGGTATACAAATTGGGATAATGAGAAAACAATAGGTCCAAAAATACATTTCTATCATTAGGCAGGTAGGTAGGCAGGCAAAATTGACTCCTTGCACTTCATTTACCCAACTGTCATCAGGCAAGTTATAGCCAATACAAGGGATAACTATTAGCAACATCAAAAATAATTTGACAATGCTTTTCGTACTTGTCGAGACAAGAATTAGGAAGTATGTAGACTCTAACCTTATTAAATGTTTTATGGCAAATTTAATTTCAACAGACAACTTTTCCACTCTATTCGATGTCATCATCACCATTCCTGACTTAAGCGTGTTTGGCACAGCGATAAGAACACATTATAGCCCCTAAAGTCGACCTCACAAGCCGAAAAGTAATTAGTTAACCAAGTCTCCAGCAAAATGATTATAAAACAATCACATAGACGGTTTATTGATCTCCTTTAGATTTGTTCGTAAATCACCTATATTTGGACAATAGCGTGTAAAGGCACCTAATCGTTTTTTTTAACTTACGTTGGAAGAACCAATATCCCCACTCAAGTCATAAATAGCAATTATATTACGATGATTACTTACTCTTGAAATCTGAGGAGTGCTTCCTCGATAGCCTATTATTAAATCACTCTCACCATTTGTATTTTTACGGTTGAAATCTTCATGCAGTTTCTTGAGATACGAAGGAGCATGAAATATCAAGAGTTAAACAATGGTGTATGATTGCCAATATCGTAAATGAAACCACTATGCTGGCATATTTCTTAGATGGTCTAACTTTTTAATGGCAAATGCAAACTCTTCATCTCTAGAAAACAGTAACATTATATTAAAGAATATCCTAGCTCAAGACGCTTTTGAAAAATAAAGTAAGCACTGGAATTTCGTCCAAAAAAGTCGAATGTGTTTTCCAGCGAAGGCATTTCCAAATTTCTGAACGAAGTCTTTAACATATATGTGTGTCAGGTGCATGCTGAAGAAACCAGTTGCAGAAAATTACTATCGATGATCGAAAAGATAAAAGCCTAATCAGAACCTATTTACTAAAACTAACGACCTTTGTTTTGACGATCGAAATGAAGAAACTGAATATGACATGAGTTTATAAAGGTCTGTGTTACCTTACGCAGTCAGAAAACCCAATAAAAGAGCTTTCAAGGGTTGCTGTTGCTCTGTACAAGCAGTGGGTGTATATAAATATATTATTTCGGATAGTTCCTTGCGAAATTGTAAGCTTCGTAAATTTGCCAACTTTGCTATGTTACTCACAAAGGTACTGACATTTTAAGCCTGAAGAAGCAATGAGGGTGAAGTCCTTAAATGATGCGCAGAGGTATGTTGAGAAATGGAAAAAGATTAAAATAGCAAAAGTGCTTCTTGGAAAACCCTGTACCTGAAACATTGACGACGACTGAAGAACGTAGAGGAAGAGAAGATGTAGCAGACTGCTCCAAATGTAATATTGATATAAACATCAATATTAACACATTTAGATGTATTGTTAAAAACCAGCTCGAAATCAAGGGAATTCGAGGCTAGACGGCGACTGTCGGCTTAACAGGATGTCGGCGATTCAACTTTGTCATCGATTGCATGGCTTAGTTTTAACAGCACTCGTGTTAAATCGGTCATGACGCTTAAATTATCAAATTGATAGGCCTCATCCTTCTCGGTGCCGAAGAGCATGCAATCTATAGTTGTTTGCGTCGTGTGCAATATATTTAAAAATGAGTTTCTCAGTGCAGCTTTTAAGAGAATTGTGACTTTATTTTCTCAGGTAGGCATATACCTTCTACCAATTTAAAATCATAAACTGAATCTGGATGCAGCAATAACTTTCTTGGCCTTGGCGTTAACTTTTTATAAAGTTCTGTTGAACTGATTTTTGATCCTATTCCTTTACAGTGTACGTGCTTCCAAAAAGGTATCACCTTCTGTAAACCAACAATACAACGAAGTCACACCAACACTTAGAAGAAATAAAACACATGTGATATCATGTTTTGAAGCACTTTCCCACCTAAATATACAGAGTGAAATAAATGTTCCTAACATAACATTAATGGCAAACTGCCGAGATATTTGTATCAATGTAATATAATAGTCAAAATGAACAAAGAATTTATATAACTGTCTGAAATTATTTTTCTTTTAGGAATCAATCAAGAAACGTGATACTGTAGATCGATCAATGTCTGTCAGAAATATATGATATTCTTTTCTGTAGTGTATTCTTTGGTACTTAACATTCGTGACTTTTATTTATATAAAAGTACTCTATTCTTATCTTGGTTTAATTAAAAATCATCTGTCAACGTGATATTAACTTTTTTTTTGTAAAATATCAAATAATGATTCTTCACATTAATTCTCACAGGAAATATTTCAAACAAATATAGTATTAGGATATTTAAATTGACAATGAATATCTCTGGTTGATTTCTTATACGATTTTTATTAAATCGAGGAGAATTAAGCGCTTAAATAATATGTGACTTTATTTTAATAACACTATAACAAAAAAATTCATGTCCAGAGTGAAAGTTATAAATACGAGCACATAATAATAAGAAAACAAAATAGTAATAAAATAAATCACTCCTTGTTTTGAGAGTTAAATGAAAGAAGCGGTAGATATGGAAGAATTTATTCGAGTCACTATGCCAACTGCGTTTATGTCAATCTCCCTACTTACGAGCCAATGAAATTTTTACTAAAAAAAGAGTAAGAAGAATTTCCATGATTTATAGATTTCCTTCCCAAATGATACGTGTGACATACAAACTGATCTAATAGAGTTAGGGATGTACCTGAATTTTAAGCCAATAATCACTCTTGATGGGTCTTAAACCAGAATAATAAGAACAGGAGCTGTTTTTTCAGGTATGAGTAGAAAATGGTTTATAGTTGGTTTAATAGTCGCATGTTTTAATAACTGCTTGACAGCTATTAAACAGGCCGATATATACTTTCTGTGGAATTGGATTAAAGATATTTTATTATTCACCGATTCATCAAACGTATGCCTCAAAAAAATATGTAACATCTTCTATAGCTTATCTGGCATTGCAGGTTGGTTGCAAAGTTTAGGTCAGAGGAGACGGTAAACCTCGGCTGAGCCGCTCAGACCAGCCAGGAAAAGTATTAGGTAAAATTGGTTCGAAAAGTAACCCACTTTCACTAAGTAGCATAAATTGCTTAAATCACTACCTTCTTAGAAATATAATTAAACTTATAGTGGAAATCCTATTTATAAAAGGCAATTAATTTAAATCAATCAAAGCATATTACTCATCTATATTTTAATATACCAGAAAGCTGCTTTTAATCCAATTGTCATAATTAATAATATGTACTATTTGATAGATAATCGCTCTTCTTGGAGATTGGGACTTCCTTAATTAATTAATTAATGCTTAATATTACTTAATTTTTGAAAATCATTAATATAATTTATTATGAATTATATGTGCTTATTGAGCACATTAGTTTACCATCAGGCCAAGGCAATATCTGGAAACATAAATAATATAATTTAACGGTTCAGAGAACATTGTAACATTACAGGGTTGTTAAATTTGTCATCAATATCACGAAGTAATGCAAATGAACAAAATCGAAAATTGAGAAGAGTCAATTTTATGACATAAAAATGGTTGCCCTATAAAACCATGAAGTGGCGTAACTCAATTT
>MU194435.1:4388-19160 GCA_016904865.1 Pissodes strobi
AAAAAAATATTATTATTATTTTTGTACAAACACAAAAGTAGAAAAACTTATTTTAATATGTCAATTAGTTTCATTATGCAAATTTGCACGATTTGAATGGGACAAACGCGCCTTCGTGGCCGATAGTGGAACTATATGATTTGTGAGCGAATACATCATTTTGAGAAACTCCTTTTTTAACTGGGAGTTAAGAGAGGTAGGTTATTTTTAGGTCTTGAATCTTTCCATAGTAGCAGCGTCAGGTATTTCGAGACGGTACCGTCCATTTTTCTTATGTTTTGATTTTTGTCATGTGTCCTTTATTTAAATGTATAATATTGTACAGGGAAGGACAATACAATTTTCTATATACGGGTGACATTACAACAGTTCAATTAGAACATGCCATTTTGCTCATGAAATTGTTTTTCATCTAATTTTAGTAATCTATATCTTATCTTGTCTCTATCTTTTGCATATAACCATGTCGTCTTGTACCAATGATGTATGGCTTGCATATGTCGTGTACAAATTGCCTTATACATCTACCCATATTATCTTGTAGCCTTGGTGTATATTTTTGCCAGGAGAATAATCATTATTTGAGGCTTGATGCTTCGTGAATGACAAGAAAGTGCCCTATTCCTACAAAAGATCTACATTTATTGAATTTCTGTTTTTTAGGCAATACAGATAATAGAGCAAAATATTTTTGTTTATAGGTTTTGATTAGGAAAGCAATTTGTAGTAGTTAATTATTGAAGTGCTCAATAAATGTAGGAGACTCATATTGCATCCTCCAGTACTGCCACCAGGAAGCACGGAGAAACCTTAAGGTTGTAAATCAGTGTACATAGATCAACAAGAGTATTATATCATAATTTTATTTCGAATGTAAACTTTTTCAGATGAGGATGAAAATAAACTTTTTGTTATTATAAGCATGCTTCGAACTTATATAGCCTTAGTAAAATTTCTTTTTGGTAAATTAAGAAACCAATTAAAAAGCAGATTTATTTATAGCAAGTTCTCAAACGGTTCTTGCGAATACTAGCTCATTATAGTAATTATATTCTTTCTTTTTTTCAAAATGTAACGGTTTTTACACATTTAGATTTGAAAGTCTATTTAAAATTACTGTTTCAAAATATTCCTTCACTGGCACTATTGCAAAGCAAGCCCAAAATATAGCAAAATGAGAGTCATATCAGTATAAATTATGCCATAGCTCTGATATCGTGTAGCTATTGCTTTATGCATAAACCCAAGTTATCTTGTTACCTTGGTGTATATTTCTGCTTGTCAAGCATAAATAATTATTGTTATGTGAGGCATAAAGCTTCGTGAAGGAAAAGAAAATGCCTTATTCCTACAAAAGAGCTTCTGGTTTTTACACAATACAATTAATAGAACCAATAATGTTTGCGTACATCGTGTACTTAGTTTCCGGCTAGGATAGCAACTTGTAGAGGTTAATAATTGAAATGCTCAATAAGTGTGAGAGGCACTTATAGCCACTTTTAGTATCGCTACTTGTTTGCGTTACGTGAATTTGGTAGAACTGCCCTTAAATTAATAAGTTTAAGTCCTGCACTTGACCGTAGCCTTCCGAAGACAGTGCCAGGCCTTGGCTGAGCAGAGATATTAAATTTATTATATGCTTTAGTAATTTCTACTGAATTCTTCTTAAGGTTTATTCACAGAACTGTTGACATTCGTGCTGGGCACTTTAACTGCCTTGTACTGGTTCTTCAAATTTTGATGCCTCGGTCACTTAATCAGAATATTTTCCAGTGACATCAGAGCCTCAGACAACTATGCTATCAATATCCAGGAAGCACGGAGAGACCTCAAGGTAGTAAATCCATATATAGAGATCACCAAGAGTATTCTATCATAATTTTAGTTCCAATGTAAACTTTGTCAGATGGGGATGAAAATAAATATTTTGTTTGTTGAAATTTTCGATCTAATATTTTGCATTTTAGCCCCAATTCCAATATTTGGGAATAAATATTATACACCCTGAGTAAAGATTATTTTTGGTAAATTAAGAAACTAATTAACAAAACCGGTTTTATTTATAGCAAGATCTCAAACGGTTCTTGCGAATACCAGCTTTTATGTAACGGTTTTTAAACATTTAATCTGAAAGTCTAATTAAAATTACTATTTCAAAACATTCCTTCACTAGCACTATTTCAAAGCAAGCCCAAAATATACCAAAATGAGAGTCACATCAGTATAAATTATGTCATAGTGCTGATATCGTTTACCTATTACCTTATGCATAAACCCAAGTTATCTTGTAGCGTTGGTGTTTATTTGTGCTTGTCAAGCATAAAGAATTATCGTTGTGTGAGGCATAAAGCTTCGTGAAGGAGGAAAAAATGCCTTATTCCTACAGAAGAGCTTCTGGTTTTTACACAATACAATTAATAGAACCAACAATGTTTACCTAAAGGTGTACTGAGGTTCTGGCTAGAAGAGCAATTTTTAGAAGTTAATAGTTGAAGTGCTCAATAAGTGTGAGACACCTATGGCTTCTTTCAGCATCGCTACCTGTTGTTTGTGCCATGTGATTTTGTTAGAGCTAATCCTAATTAATTATTCCTAATCCTGTAAGTATTGGTTTTCTGCCTCCGAAGTTAGTGTCAGGCACTGGCAGAGCCAAGATAATAAATGTAATATTTGCCTTAGTAATTTGTACTTAATTATTCATTAGCTTTATGGACAGAACAGTTGACATTCATGCTGGGCACTTTAACTGGCTTGTACTGGTTCTTCAAGTTTTGATGCCTCTAGCACCACACTCAGCCACTTAACCAGGACGTTTTAAAATGACGTCATGACCTCAGACATCTACGGCATCGCTATCCAGGAAGCACGGAGAAACCTCTAGGTAGTAAACCAGTGTACAGAGATCACCAAGAATATTTTATCATAATTTAATTTCCCATGTAAGCTTTGTCAGAGGGGGGTGAAAATAGACCCTTTGTGGAAATTTTCGATATTATATTTTACATTTTAGCTCCAGCTCCATTATTTGGGATATCAGCATGATCCGAACTTATACATCATGTGAGTCTTAAAAAAAGTTTGTTCTTGATAAACTAAAAAACCCATTAACGAAGTCGAATTTATTTATGCCTAGTTCTTAATCGGTTCTTGCGAATGCCAGCTATTGCAATATTTTAAATAATATACTAATAAACATTATATTTTATTATTTTTAAATTTAACCGTTTTAACATATTACAATCAGAGAGTCTACTTAAAATCATCTTTTCAAAACATCTCTTCACTACCATAATTTCAAAACAAGCACAAAATATAACAAAAAGAGAGTCATATCAGCACAAATTATGAACTAGTTCTGATTTGGTAACTATATTTAATTTTCAAAACATCCCTTTCCTAATATTATTTAAAAACAAGCCCAAAATATAACAAAATGAAAGTTATATCAGCATAAATTATGTCATAGTTCTGGTTTGATAAATGTATTTACTCATTTATTTAAAAGTTAAAACGTACAGTTAAAGATATTTGCATCTTCCATACTAAGATAATTCATTTCAATTACAGATATTTCCCTATATATAGTTTCGTCGAAAAAAATAACTTACTGAAAGTTAATCCTTAATATAAAATAATATAAATCATCAATTTTCGCTGTATGTCGATTAAAATTAATCCGTGTAAGTAAATATCTAAATTTCATGTACAAATCTCCCTAGCAACCAATCTTGATTGCAAATATTACTTAATCCCCTAAAAGCAAATATGAGTTAAAAAGACTGATCGTACACAAGGATTATAATTACAGCAAATATTTCTTTTGCTAAATAATATATTTTGTGGCGCTGAATTTTTAGCTTTAAGCGTTGGGCGAACAGTTCGGTAATTCTAATTTATCCTTAAATATATTTTCATTGCCTAAAATTAGACGATGGCACAATGAAGAATTGAATGATTCTACAAGCATTTAGATATTTAACCCGTAACTGGTGAGGTTTCAAATTTGTCGTAGTTCCTACTGTTCTCACCCGAGCGGTTTACCCGTTTATGTACCTTTGGTTTAGTGTGTCGTATGCCAGGCAGCGAGATAGTCGTGTTTATACCGGTAAGAATTATTTTTTCATTCCTTGATATTTATGCCGCGGGGTCTATGTGACCCCACGTCACTAACTACGAAACATTTTTAAAATGTTGTATGGGGTGAAAAATAGGTCAGAATCAGAATGAATATTTTTATTTTCTGACAGAATGGCTTTCTCTCATATAAATAGTATGAGGGCTGACGACACACGCTTTGGGGAATGAGCACAACGTATCTTGGACCAAGAAGAGAGCGACTTTAGTGGTAGAGACAAAATATAGCTAGTGTTTTGAATAAGGACATTGTTCGAGGGTTTGAACGAAAATTGTACATAAGTGTGAAATGTTCTAAGTGTCCTTGTACGAAAGACAAAAAACAAAAATCGTTTGCATCACTTGCAAAGAGCCAATATGCATCACTTATTCGCGTAGCACTTGTGAAGATTGCCTATAATAATCAGTTGTGATTTTTATGTAATATTATATTTTTGAATATGTTCTAATTTTCATAAGTTAGATATGTACCTCTAGTATAAGTTTACTTTGGTTTAACTAATATTCTCTAAGGTTTTAATATATATTTTAGAACAAAAGTTACACATGTTTTTTCAATATCAAATATGTACATGTTAAATATTTTATAGGTTATATGGTTCAATGTGCACGTTTTTTTTGAATATTTGTTTTAGTTTACTAAATCTATTAATAAGTAATGAATTGTTACTAGTTTAGTATTTCTGAGTTTTACTATATATCAAAATTTCGAATTTAAAAAATGGGGTCGTCCTGACCCCACATCACCACTGACGTCCTATAATCATGACCTCACCAGTTGAGGGTTAATTTAAAAGTTGCATAAACTAATCTGCAAAGTTTCAGATGCAAAATTACTAAAAGTTCCCTAGAACACCGCATTGTAATTTTAGATGTTTCTCCCTATTGGCTTTTTGTTTCCGCGGAGTGCCTTACGTTAAATTAGTTTAGTTCTCATGAGACGACATGCAAGAGGGCTTGATTTAGCAAATGCTTATATGTAAATTTTGCTATTCCAAAACAAGAGTTCCTATAGGAGTTTATGGCCCAAATTGTATACATTTATTAATCCAAAAATCAAAATTGTCTAATTATTTTTTTTGTGCCTTAACAATTAAAGTAGAGCACGGATTCTATGGCGCTGTATTGTAACAAAAACCTTAACCACTTATTTCTCACCATTTGCGCACGGCACTCACCGTTTTGCCTGGTGAGCTCCAGCGCCCGAACAGATTGTCATAAAGATTATGAGACCAGCAATAGCCTCAAAATAATAAAATCTACATATTATATTATATTTATAAGAATATGGTTTTCTCATGGTGCACTAAACTGACGGGGAACCGGAACTAGGTTGCGTAGAGGGACCAGTGATGCTGATCCAGAAAAAGAAAATCAAAAGATTTTTGAGACATACAAAACATATCAATTTTAATCGAACTGATCTGTCATTGGTAATGTAAGTAGATATAATTCACTCAAATTAAACAGTGATTAGTAAGTTAGTAAGCTTTAAATATTGTTGCATTAACTAATTCAATATCTATCCCAGTTAGCATCCCGCATTCCTAATTGATCATGAATAAAAGCCCACGCACATTGCTTAGAAAAAATGACATTCCCGTAATAGTTGCTGAACAAACGATATATTGTTTGACATTCTATTCTCTTTGAAGACCCCTCTCTAACTATCGACCAATTTCACCGTTGTCAGTTGTATCAAATGTCTGGATATTATTGATGATTAGGTCAATAGTTTGAGACCGAAATCCCTTGCATTAAAACCATTTTGCATAAGTTATGTGCGAGGCCCATTTATCAGCAATTTCGCAAATCATTATTATAATTCCGGATGAGGCTTATGCTATCGATCTAACTTGGATTATATTCTTTATTGTATCTTTTCTCTTTGACTACGAATACAACCCATACGATGAAGCGCTGATCTTGCTCCAAATAATGTGTAGATGCCAAATACGTAATTAATACTATTTTAGAGACAAATAAGGGGCCCTTTTATATTCGAGTAATGGGATAGAGATTACCCTATATATATTTTTTGATATTATTTTTCTATTTGTTTTGTAATCTTCCCGAACATTTGGCTGATATGCAAGAAAAGTAATGTAAGTCGATTATTGTGGGAAATGTGGGTATTAACATAGAAATTGTCTGGTTCAATGAGGATAATAGTAAATGGCTATGTTAGATCTAATTGGCTAAAATAATGTGTTCTAATGGTTTATGTCTAGAATTCTATTACAACTAGTGGGCAAAATTGTAGGGGTTTACGAGACCCTGTGTAGAAAGTGAGTTATCTACCTAATTACTAGCTAACAAGAACGGCGGTTAAAAATTGGAGAAGGGATTTATTAATTTATATATTCAAAATAAAGGACCTCATTATAGTGATAATATCATATATTGTTATAGTACATACTATGACATTACTCCTTCCATTGATTACAGTTAAAATGCAGCAATTTTTATTCTCGTCTCGTTCCGGTGGCTCGGCCGTTTTGGTCAATATCCTTTTATTTTAGTGTTCCTCGGAAACGAATAAGGAGGTCACACGAGTGCTTGCCTGAAAAAGGAATAATTGGTATTAAAGGGGTTTTTGAAGGAGTTTCATGAGCTGCAACATCTATTTTATTCTGAAGACGAGCTTGTCGTGACATTCTTTTATATTTCCGCATTTAATAGCTTCGTATTTAATTAATTATATAACTTGTATAAGTCTAGTGGATTCTTCTTCTTTTCCGCTTTATGTCTATTACTTAAGGTATTGATTGAAATTCTAAACGGTTTATTTTGCTTTCCTTGGTTTATCTTAGCGGCTTTCGCTGTTCCCTTCAGCTTCTTTGGGTTAGTTTGGGTGAGTTTTCGTCATATCCCTAAAAGAAACTATACTGACTAGGGATTTTACTGTATAAAAGGTGGTCGTGCGTTTGATTGCTTTAGTGTCCTCCGGAAAGAGAGAAGGGTTTCCACAAGCTTGCTTGCCTCAACTAGAAGTAAATATTTGTTATTATAAGGGTTTCAGGCGCTTAAAATCCAATTTTGTTTTGAGGACGTTCTTGTCAATAACGTTACCTTGTTTTATAGTCTAGTAGGCTCTTTCTCCTATGCATTTTATATCTATTACTTGGAGTAACTAGACTTTCTTGACTATAATCCTAGACTGTTTCTTTGGATTTCTGATTTTCCTGGGTTGATTACGGTTCTAAAGCATAAAAGGCGATGAAAATGGCAACGACAACAAACGAACGATGTCATTTTCGTCCCTCTTTACGCCCCTAATCAACCCAGTTCCTCTCAGGAAAGTGAAAAATCTAAACAAACTGAAGAAATAAATGAACGGCGAAAGCGCCTTGAACCGCTAGGATACACCAAAGAGGGCAAAACAATTCGTCTAGGCTTTCAATCAACAAGGTATAGTTACCTCACGGAATAGATATAAAAGGTAGTAGGAACCTACTAGACTTATACAAGTTAGGTTTTATATAAAATTATTTAACGACGAGGCACTTTGAGTGTAAAAATATAAAACAAGGATAGGTTATTGACAAGTACATCCTCAAAACAAAGCTTTATGAAACCACCTTAATACCAATTAACTTCTAGATGAGGCAAGCAGGCGTGTGACCTTTATCTCCCTATCCGAAGGACACTAAAATAAAAGGAAATTAACTAATACGAGACGGGAATTAAAATTGATGCATGTTAACAATAATTAATGGAATAGGTATACTATACTATGTACTATGACAATATATAATATTATTACTCTTACGTTATCCTTTTTTTTGACATTTAAATAATATACAAATAAATGCCGCGACCAAATGGTCAACTAATTCAAATTTAAATAGTAAGTATATGAAATTTTACTTTTAACTAGTAATTGGGTATATACCCATTTTCAGATTGTTACACGATATGTTTTTCTTGTTACTTGTTGCAACAGTAGTTGATGAATTAAAATACAAAATTCATAATCTAGTTTCGACGCTTAATATTTCTGATACTTTTGTATGGCTAGCAAGAACGGCGAATGAAAATTGGTAGTGAGAATTATTTATATATATTCAAGACAAAAGACAACATCATAATGATAATATCATATATTGTCATAGTACATACTATGTCATTAGATAGCAAAGATACCGAACCAATTTAGAATAGATTTCTGCAACATAAGAGGCCTAAATACAAACATAAATTCGGTACACCAACATCTGCAAGCAAATAGACCACACATACTAGCCCTTACAGAAACACAAGTATGTTCTACAACAACAACAGTGAACTACCCCTATCTTGGTTACGACTTACATACCCGATTTAGACATAAGTTCAGAATATGCCTTTTTGTACGAAGCGACCTTTCATGTCACCGCGAGGAAACACTCGAACCGAAAAACCTTGACGTCATGTGGCTCAAGTTCACCGCCAAGGGATTAACCAAGTTTATATGTTGTCTCTATCGCCCTCCGAGCGATAGAGCCTACCAAAACTTTTTCACAACACTGGCTACCACTTTTGACTCAATACAGGTCGATCACCCCCGTTCAGAAATAATCGTTCTGGTAGACTTCAATGCCCACAACCCAAACTGGCTCAAACATCACAACAAGACCGACAACGAAGGTAGAGAAGCTGAAGCATTTGCCATCAGCTGCGGGCTTACTCAACTTGTAGACGAACCAACTCGAATCTCACAAAGGGGCGAATTCGAAAGGGGCGAATTCGCCGCCCTCCTGGATCTCTTTCTAACCACCAAAATTGCCACCAGTACACAATTACAGTTGGTCCGCCATTAGGTACTCCGACCACAAACTTATTACAACGGTGTGTGAATTACCGCTCGTACAGAAGGACTCACCATTGCCTCGCAAAATCTAGCATTACAATTCTGCAAACTGGGACGGTCTAAGGGAGTTCTACCTAGATTTTCCTTGGCTCGACGTCTGCTTTGGCACTGACGACCCGTCAGTCTGCTGCGAAGAGATCACGCAAGTAATCTCCTCAGGAATGGAAGCATACATCCCAAATTCCATCAAGTTACCATCAAAAGGAAAGCCGTGGTTCGACAGAAGATGCGAAAGAGCTGTAGGTAGGAAACAGCAAGCCTACAAGTACTGGCAGCAAAATCAGACCGCTGAAAATCGCAATTATTTTGTCGAAGCGAGAAACGAATGCAAACGTGTGATCGACGAAACTAAGGACAAAAACAATCAAGGGATCAGGAATAAACTTTTGCAATGTCCCAGTGGTTACAGGAAATTTCTGGTCGGTAGCAAAGGCAGTAAGTAACAACTTTACAAAAACGTCTCACCCACCTTTGACGGACGAACGTGGCATCACGGCGACTACAGCCAAGGAAAAAGCAAACATGCTCCCTAAAATGTTTTCATCGCACTCTACCTTAGACGTCCCCCCAAGGCAAGACTCTCCCCACCATATCGAACATCAACACTACCATGGCAGAAGTCAAGTTTCATCATCATGATATTCGCAAAATCCTTAAAGAACTAGATACGCAAAAGGCATCAGGACCGGACGGAATACCTGCCATCGTGCTAAAGAACTGCGCCAACGAACTAACACCCGTTTTTTCCAGGCTTTTTTCTCTTTCTTACGGAAAAAGGATTTACCCATCCTCTTGGAAAGTCGCTCGAGTGCAACCTGTTCCAAAAAAAGGCAAGAAAACCACGCCCTCAAACTATCGCCCAATTGCCTTGATTCCAATAATCTCCAAAGTCATGGAACGTGTAGTCAATCAGCAACTACTCAAGTTCCTCGAGAACAACAGAATAATCAGCGATAATCAATACGGCTTTCGCAAAGAGAGATCGACAGGAGATATATTGGCCTATGTCACTCATATATGGAGTAGGGCAATTGAAAACTACGGAGAGTCTCGAGCGATTGCGTTGGATATTTCAAAGGCATTCGACAGAGTTTGGCATGACGGACTTCTCAACAAACTGCCAGCCTCTCTGCAGCTGGCTGGCCAGTTTCCTTAAGAACCGATCCTTACACGTTGCAGTCGATGGACACATCTCGGACACATTCACCATCAACGCGGGCGTGCCTCAGGGTGCAATACTTTCACCAACTCTGTTCCTCATCTATATTAATGACCTGCTGAACGAAACGAATAATCCTGTTTACAGTTTTGCAGATGACAGTACCCTTGTCTCCCACGTTAGATCAGAAAAACCCTTACCAGCGACTGAGACTCATCACCGCAGACAGGAGCAAATTACAGCTATTAATCAAGACCTGGAGAAAGTTCAAATTTGGTCCAGTTCAATGCAGCAAAGACCCAAGCAGCAACGTTTACCAAGAGGGCCAATACAGCGGGCCCTGACATCATTATGGCAGGATCGACCATTCCTTCATCCTCGTCAATCGGACTGCTGGGTGTCTCGGTGAACAGCAATATGTCCTGGCATGATCATGTTGCCAACATCGCAAAATCAGCCTCCCAGAAGCTTGGTGCGCTATTTCGCAACAAAAAACTCTATACACCGCAGCAGTTGCTCTTGCTGTACAAAGCGCAATTAAGACCGTGCTTAGAATGTTGCTCACATATCTGGGGTGCCGCACCAAAGCATACCCTAAAGCTGCTGGATTCCATTCAGAAGAGAGCTGTGCGTCTCGTCGGCCACCCGGAGTTGATCCGGAATCTGGATAGTCTGGAACACCGCAGACATATGGCCGAGATGTCTCTGTTTTACAGATACTTTCACGGCAGATGTTCCCAGGATTTGGCCCGCATCATCCCGCCTCTGGCGACTACTGTCAGACAGTCACGACAGACGGCAAGAACGCACCAGTTCGTCGTACAACTAGAAACACCTAGAACATCGCTTTACAAGAACTCCTTTTTCTGGCGCACTGCATCACTGTGGAACTCACTTCCAGGACATCTGTTTCCCACTAATTACAACCTACAACTATTCAAGAACCGTGTCAATCAACATCTTCGCACACACCGCTCGTCGAGCGCCATAGGATCTCCCTTTAGTGTGTGTACCACTGCCATAAAAAAATTACTACTTCCATTAATTACAGTTAAAATGCAGCAATTTTTATTCTCGTCAATATCCTTTTATTTTAGTGTTCCTCGGAAGCCAATAAGGAGGTCACACGCGTGCTTTCCTAAAAAATAAATAATTGTTGATGAAGGGGTTTCATGAGCTCGAGCTCCTATATTATTCTGAAGATGACCTTGTCGTAACATTATTTTATATTTTCGCACTCGAACAGTCTCGTATTTAAATAATTATATGTAATACTTAACTTGTATAAGTCTAGTGGATTCCTATTCCTTTGCGTTTTATGTCTATTACTGATGGTATTGATTTAAATTCTAAACGGTTTATTTTGCTCTCTTTGGTTTATCTTAGCGGCTTAAGTGCTTTCGCTATTCATTTCTTCCTTCAGTTTGTTTGGGTTAGTTTGGGTTCGTTCAGAGAAACAGTGCTGATTATGGATTTTACAGTGGAAAAGGTGGTCGTACGTTTGTTTGCTTTAGTGTCCTCCGGAAAGAGAGAAGTGGGTCCACACGTTTGCTTGCCTCGACTAGAAGAATACATTTGATATTATAAGCGTTTCAGGAGCTCGAAATCCAATATTGCTTTAAGGACGTTCTTGCAAATAACGTAAACTTGTGTTATATTTTCGCACTCTAATATTCTTGATGTTACTTAACTGTATATAATCCCTACTTTTTATAAGTCTATTATGAATTTTACATCTATTCTTTGAGGTGACTAGACTTTGTTGATTGAATTCCTAGACTGTTTATTTTGCTCTCTTTTGTGTATCTTGGCGGTTAAAAGCACTTTCGCTGTTCATTTCTTCTTCAGATTCTTTGGATTTTTGGTTCTCCTGGAAGGGAACGGGGTTGATTGGGGTTTTAGAGCGTAAAAGGCGGTGAAAATGGCAACAAAAACAAACGTACGATATAATTTTCATCCCTTTTTACACTTTAAAAACCATAATCACGCCACTTCCTCTCAGGAAAATCAAAAATCCAAACAAACTGAAGAAATAAGTGAACGGCGAAAGCGCTTTGAACCGCTAGGATACCGAAAAGAGAGTAAAACAATTCGTCTAGGCTTTTAATCAGCAAAGTATAGTTACCTCAAGGAATAGATTTAAAATGGTAGTAGGAACCTACTAGACTTATATAAGGTAGGCTCTAAATAAAATGATTTAAATTATTTAAGGACGAGGCCCTTTAAGTGCAAAATTATAAAACAATGAGAGGTTATTTACAAGTACATCCACAACACAAAATTGGATTTCGAGCTGCTAAAACCACCTTAATACCAATTTTTAATTTATAGTTGAGGCAAGCATGCGTGTGGCACCTTTCCCCCTTTCCGAAGGACACTAAGAATTCACTAATACGAGACGGGAATTAAAATTGCTGCATGTTATCCGTAATTAACCCAATAAGTTCTACTATACTATGTACTATGACAATATATAATATTATTGCTCTTATGTTATCCTTTATTTTGACATTTAAATAATATATAAATAAATGCTACGACCAAATTTCATTCGCTATTCTTGACAAAATGGTTGTTGCGCGTAAAACCCCTTTAAATGTGTTAGCAATATATAATAAATAAGATGGTACCTACCCTTAAGGATGTGGCCAGCGCAACATGTGTGCTCCGACTTGCTCGTCCGCGTGGGAGTGGGTCAATTATTTACTCTTGATCAGGGCGTCACTAGTTTGAAATAACTAAATCCGCAGACCCAAACAAGAAGATCCTCGGTTTTAAGAATCCTTAAGGGCGATTCAAAATCAAACGTCTATTAGTACACTTGTTTGGTTGAGGTATTTCAGAGCAAATATATAGACGGTAACGTTCGTGCAGGTTTCACGTTTATTGGCGCTCGTTAGGTTTGACGGTAACGCGTTGTCGTATTTCTTTCAATAATCAAAATGATATAAATATAAAAAAAACAGGTAAAAGAGCTCAATTGGAAACAAGTAATAACCTATATGCTCATAAATATCGAACTAGATCATATAAGATGTAAGAGTATGACGTAATAAATGATTACGGAAGATCCAAAAACAATTCTAACTTCTTCGTCTTCGCCGATATCACCTCCGGCCTTCTGCACGTAGGCTGCTGATAAGCGCCTTGTGACCCATAACCTCTAAACGGCTTTTGAGGTAATGCCCCTGCCTCTATGGCTGCAGTCAGTACCAATAAAACACAACCAACAGTACTGACTGGTAGCTACTTGGTTAGCTACTTAATCTCGCCGCAAATAAAACTCGCTCCAACCAAAAATAGCTCCAGATAAAAATAGCTTGCTCCATATACAAATAACTTCAGGGAAAAATAGGTCCAGCCTAAAAAATAGCTCCAGCTAAAAACCTTAGCTACGAAGGGTTTTCGATGGTGATGACGGATTCGGAGCAATGCTCTCTCCTATAGGTATTCCTTGAGGAAGGAAACGGCGTATTTTGTTCCAGAATCCACCGCACGTGGCCAGACACCAAAAAAAATCTTGACTTCAGGCAAAATCCAACCAATCCACAGTCAAGTAATTTACTACAGAAACCTAGTAACTATGCCAGTTTTTAGCCCGAAATAAGTATTATTCCCCTTTAGGGCGAATTAGAAACTTTTAATCAGGCATACGCACAACCTCCTCTTTGGAGGGTTTACCAAGAAAAAAAGAACGAGGCCATGCCAAGATCGACTACCTAAAACGCAAAGTTCAATGTTAAAAAGCCAAAATAAAATTCGACCCACAGGCCAGCTTTACATTGTCCTGCAACACACGCAAGGTTGCCACCAAATTTAACAACATCTTCAATATGTACCTAAGGCTGTATGATTTTATGCATTGCTGGCAGGACAAATAAATCCAACGCTAAAACCATTATTAAATGAAGAGTGAAGGCTGTGTGCATGTACGAAATATACTAAATGAAACACTCTTTGTATTCCATGCATAAAATTTTAATCCCAAAAGGACCTCTAAATTAGCATAACAGAGCGCTTTCGGCCGGAGCCATCATCAGTGTTACTTGTCAGTGGAACAAAAAGACATATCCAAGAAGAGAAACAAACAAATAGCATTAAACGACGACGGTGACATTAAACTATAAATAACAAGTTACATTTTTTTGAAAAGGCTCACATAATTTAGTGTTAAATTATGTGAGCCGTTTCGTTCCGGCCGGCGGCCATTTTAAACTCCTGACATCTAAGCTGATAAACGCATGTATCCGCGATAATTCAGGCCTAAACGCCCCTTTAGCCCATCCTGTGTCCTTGTTGGAACACTTGCGACGCAACTCGAGCGATGTTGCCAAAGTTAGGAAATACACGCAATCACTAAAACATCTTGCCTGTGTATATTTAAAGCAACAGCGAAAGACAGTCGTTTAACATCAAACTGATGGTAGCATATCAATCAATCATGTTGTTTCTTGTTGGCTTGGACCGCAGACACCTAAAAATTGCACGAAGATCGTTAGAGAACATGTACATCTGGCAACATTCCAAGCGTATCCCTTTCATTTATTATATCTCTCAATAAGCAACCAACATTTATTGTCTGACGTTTGAAGGTTATATTGGAAATAAACATTGACTGAATTTTAAA
>JAEQML010067372.1:0-19158 GCA_016904865.1 Pissodes strobi
AGTGCAAATATTCTGTTTCGGTATTGTGGATAAAACTCTGTTTTAGTAAGAAAATTAAGTTGATGGTGGTGGCCCGAACACGAAACGCCGGAGGTGAATCTGAAGAAAAAATATAAAACTTTTGAATTTAAACTGTTTCTCGAAAATGAACAGTTTTCATAAATCACCCTGTATCTTAGAAACAGGAATTTGACAACACGGTGGAGGGGTCTTGAATGGGTATCAAAAAAGGCAACTTTTCTCTAATTTAAATGAGCTTGTAGCACTTACCTTTTCAGAGATAGCCATAGTGGCACATGCTATTTAAGACACCCTGTATATTGTATTTATAAAATTGTAAAAGTGGTAACGTTGAATAAATAAATAAATAAAATCGTCATAAAAACTCCTAAACTAGAGTAGTTTCATAGTCAAATACATAATGAAATATATACAAGCAAAACATCTTTTTTCAGTAAAAAAAACTAGGTAAAACTGGTAAACAGAATAAGTACTCTTATTAAAAACAAGTAACCTATACAGTAGGTACCACGTTAAATAGTCAAATACATACATAAAAAGAGATATACCTACTACTAGGACGAACCTAGATGAGTATGAAAAGATGTGGCCCCATTAAATGACTACAAAATACTCATACTGTAGCAATCATTGTTATTTTTTTCGTAGCCACCTACAAGGCAAAAACTATAACTGCATACAAAATACTGAGTATTTTTATTGAAATAAAATAGCTTTCAAATTAAGTATTTTAAACATGATTTTAGAGCCAAAGTTAAAAAAAAATGAAACGGAAAAGTATAAAAAAAATTCAACCCTGTGTAACATATCTTGTCATATTTCATATATATGTATGTAGGCGGTTATATATTATTTGTCTTGCTTACTTTTAACTCCAAAATTTAATTTTGGAGGTCTGTGACTATCACACGAATCAGAATCTTCTGAATCATCTGGAAAAACTTTCTTTCGCAACTTTATCCGTTTTCGTTTCAATGGCAGATCTTCATTATCAGTGGTGTCTAAGTTTGACTTACATTCAGCTGAACGTAATTTTTTTAGAGCTTTGTCAAGGTCATCTTAAAAACAAAGAGTAAAAGATTAGTATTGTCTTTACTCTCTTGTTGTGATATTTAAAAACAAAAATAATAAATAAAAATAGTCTTAATATATTTAATTGTTTTCCATTATTTTCCTGAAAAATCTTCAACGACTTGGAGAAATTAAAAAAAAATTATGGATACGTAATAGTTTTCTGAAAGTTTGAAGTGTTTTTTACTTTACTTTTTTGATATGTTTGAATTTTTTGTAAAATAAATAGGGTACTTAACATATTTATAATAATAAAGTATAAGTATAACTTAAGGGTAGTATAACGTGTGTTCAGTGTCTTCTACCGAGGACTGAACAGGGCCTTGTTACTTTTGACCTTCCTTGTATTTAAAAACAAATCCAAAATAGCTGATGGGTGTTTCTTTTTCTGCAGAATCCAAAAATTACATCATTTAAAAGCTCTTATCTCATATAGTAGGCTCCTACATTTTGGTGCAATTCAGTCAAGCTATTTCAAAAAGGCGACCGTTTAAAAGTACCAACATATCTCTATTTAGCTAAATGTAGGTAATTACCAACTATTAAGTATTTGTTTTTATATTTTTTATTTAATACTAACTGTTTTAGGGCAAATGGTAACTAACCAACATTCAAGAGTTTGCTTTAAAAACAGATTTTTTGCTGGAAAATTTTTTTTCCATATAAATATGAAAGAGATGAGACGAAATATGATGGCAGGAATTTTGTTTTGATATGATGGAAAGAACCAATATAGTGAATTTTTAAGAAATATTTGTTTTGACATTATTTACGTTAAACAAGGACCCCAATTTTCAAAATTACCGATATACTTACTGAAAAAAAAAAAGAAAACTAACACAGATTTGTCAAAACAAAAACCCAGTATCCACAGAAAGTAATTTTTTGAGTGGGGATTCTCTTAATCAAAATGTGAATGTAGAAGATTATTTGGAATTACCTACTCAAAAATCTTTCACTTTAAATGGTACCGCCAAGGAGAATTGAAAAATTTGGTGCAAAATGGATGGGTGTCCGGCACATAATACCTTAGGTGTTAGGAAATATTTAAACTATGTTGCGAAAATACAATCTTTATTTACTGGCCTATGTCATTATAGCATGTAAAAGCCATAATTCACCTTGAGATTCGTTGTTATACTTTTGTTTAACTTAACCTAATTTTGCATGCCTAAATCCACCTTTAATCTTTTCGATGTACAAACTTAATAGTAATAAAACAGTAAATTTCGGAATGATAACTTCATTTGACAGTCAACTTTTACTTTGAGTGGTGCCCGTAAATATGGGGCGATAAGAAAGGGAAAAAAATCAAAAAGATATCGGCAATAACTCATAAACTGATTATTCAAAAATATCTTAAGTTATTTGGTTGTGGTTTTTAGTGCTCTTCAATTAAACTAAATAGATTTTTTCCAAAATAATTGACTCCATTAAAAACTGCATGGGATTAAATCCTGTCCAAGTATAAAACACCCGTTATAATTTTTTTTGTTGCGCACATTACGAAAATGGGGTGCGGTTCTGAACCACCACGTCGCTATATATACGCCCCTGTGAGAAATAATAAACTTTCTAGGCAAATGAATATCTACCTGTTCCATAAAATGTTCTTGAAATGGGGTGCAAATCCCAAGAATATTCTGCAAGTTTCTTTTTCCTTAAAATTCGGACATAAGCCAAAGAATCATCTGTCGAAGGCCAATGGCAATTTGTTTTTTCTGGGGTTAGCCACGTATTAAGTATAACCGCCACCTCCTCATTCTCAAACTCAACCACCTTGTATGACATTCCTACAAAACAGGCCTATTTAATAGTACACTGGACAATAGGTAGGTATTTAAAAGTATTTTAAAAATTGAAACAGAAATGCTGGCCATACCCTACTTATATTAAACACCAAAGCTAAAACCATGAACCAAAACAAACTTAACCTCTAGTTATAGTTATTAATATAGTCAAAGTTTATTACTAAATATTTTTTAGTACACTTTGCTAAAATTTATACTACTTTTTATTTTAGCTCAAATTAATGGCCATAGATAGCTAGATACTGTTTGTTTAATTGGGTATTACCCGTAAATAAATGAATACCTAAATCCAGATATAAAAACATGGGTTTGAATCTGCGTCAGCCTCGCCGTGTGCTCTATTTTTTTAACAACTATTAATAAATAATGTCCAGTAAATTTTACTTACCTGTGAATTATTGTGGACGGATTCAATCACAACACAACACAATTTGATTATTTATTAACTACGTTAACCCTCAAACTACTACTACTAATTACTAATAACAATAACCACAAAATATCCCCCCTGATTTTATGCTAATAACGAGCCACTTTTCAGTTTTCTTACTTACGAAACAAACGACTAGACTAACAGACGCCAGACGCTGACGAGAGGGAGGAATACATTTATACAAGATGGAAGATGGAACTGCTGCAGTGTTGCCAGAGGTCCGGTTAAAATGTCGGTAGATTTGGATTCTAAATATCGGTAGATTCGTGAAAAAATCGCTAGTTTTTCTGTTAATATGATTTTAATGCAAATGTTTTTATTGATACGTTTATTACTTGAAATATGAGAATTAAAACACTTTCCATGTACTATAAATGCATTTATTTAGTAAAAAATAGGTAAGCACCTACCTAAACATTACAAACTCACAAAATAAATGAACACATATTTTAAAAATATCTTCAGCTGATATTATATAATTTGTAACTTGCTAATTCGGATATTGTGATCAACTAATAGTTAAGAACAAAATAAACTACGATTATTTAAATAATACTGCAAAACTTAAACCTATTTGAAAGAACAAAAAAATACCTTTTTTCTTCAAACACAGCCAATTTTAACATAATATTGTGAGAGATATACATGGCAAATGTGGAAAGTACAAATACATTAGTTTGATTAATAGTATAATAATATATTATTTATTTAAGTATCATAAAGTGATCTGCTACTTATTGCAGTTAAATGATTTTTTTCAATTTTAAAATCATAGCAGTTATTGTGCCTAATATAACTTCTAGTGTGAAGAAGTCCAGATATAGTTGCGTTATTTAATTTATTTCTTTGTTTTGTTTTTGTTAAATTGATATCAGAAAAGATTCTTTCTACATTTGCTGATGAGTGTGGGAGGCTTAATATTGAAAAAGTGAAATTTGATAAAATTTTAAAAGCCGATGAGTCATCTCCTAATTTCATTTTTTGAACTTGCCAAAAACCTACAGCTTCGTTAGGAAATGATTCGATTTCTTTACAGTTTCGCAAAATTCGCCATTCTGTCTGTGTCTAGGGCTTGCAAATCACTACTATTAACTATGTTTGGAAATAAAATGGCTACATCAGTTATTGACTGAATTGTTCCCAATTTTACAATAGCAGGATCTAACATCTCCAATTTTTTTATAGGGTTATTTTTTAATGAAAATCTTCTGATAATCTGGCTACAGGCTTCGATGTAAAAGTCTAAGCACCTAAGCCTAAAAAATTGCAGCTGATCTGCTGATAATCTTATTTCTGAAATGGTTTTCTGCACATTGGCCCCTAAATAAATGTCCTCAATTTGCAAATAATTTGCCGGATTTTTGAAGTCGACATTTTCAAGTGCAGTATTTAACAAATAATTCCGTTTTATAAAACACTCAAAAATTGTTTTTATTATCTTGCTAATATTTTTATAGAGCAAGTGAATTTTTGGATCTTCGGATTGCATCTCCCTATTCAGATTGTTAAAAAAAGGTAGAATAAAATCCAAAAACTGCAAAAACAATTTTGTTACCGGGTCATTTAATTTTTTTAAAATATTTTCAGATATTAGTAAATCATTATTAGTGACGGCATCTGTAAAATAAAGTTGTAACGGTCCATACTGCTTCAAAATTCTGGACACAGCTGAATGAACTGATAGCCAGCGGGTCTGGGATGGGTGTAGTATTTTTTTAATTTTTAAATTGCAAAAAATTTGAAACTGAGCAAGTTCGGCTGTTCTTTTTGGACTGGAATTGAAATAGTTATAAATGTCTCTTGTAAGGTCTTCGACAAATCTAGGAATTTTTTCGCAAGCATACGATGCACAAAGATGGAATGAATGGCATATACATTTCATTATATATAAGTTAGGAACGTCTTTTTTTAAAAGAGACATTACCGAATGATGTTCTCCCATCATTACATTAGCTCCATCCGAAGCAAAACCTATTAAATTGTTCTTATATGGAATGTTATGTTTCACAAAAAAATCAACAATATGTGTATAAATAGTTGTTGCATCAGCTGCTGAGAGTTTTATTAAAGCTAAAAAAACATCACTAATTGTGTAATTACTAAGCGCCCTTCTTACTACTAAGCAAATGTGCTTCTCGGTACTTACATCGGTAGATTCGTCGACTATTAAAGAAAACTTGTTATGCTGAAGGAATGTTTGCAGATTTTCAAAACTATGCCGCCCAAGTACATTTTTTATTATTGAAGTTGATTTTGTCCTTCCACATTCTAGGTGCTTTGCTATGTCGGAGTCGGTACAAACACTGGCAACCAGCTTTGGTAAATGGTCCATGATGGTAAATGGTAGATGGTGTTCTGCTAGGAAAGCACTCAAACGGATTTCGCCTAAAATAAAAATAATATATTTTAATTTGATATTCCAGACATCAGATTTTTGCATTAGCACAACTATACCTAAATAATATATTTTAAGCACCTCTTACCTTCTTTCACGCTACGATCTAACGTAATTTTTGAGACTCCTTCTGTTCCAATAAATGATGTGATCGATGGTTGTTTTGCAATACATTTGATTCTTTTTATATAAAATTGTCTTGCTTTGTGCTTAATTAGAGCGTCTTTACCACTGGTTATATTAATGTCTTTATCACATGGTTTGCATCTTGCGTATGAACTTCCTTTCAAACTATTAGTTAGCCATCCTTTGAACTCGGGAATATTTTCCCAATCTTTCTTATAGTTTTGAAAGTATTTTGCTTTTTTTCTTATGCCTGTACTGCTACCCTCACCACCACTATTACTATCACTATCACTCATGCTTTCGAATTTAAAATTTTATTGTGTGCGTAAAACGGTAACAAGCGAATAAATGAACTATTTTCTACGCAATGAAATTTTATATGAAGGTATTCCAGTAGTTCCCCTATTTCTCTAAAATAGGGAAATTACCCGGCATTTACTAAAACAGGGGAATCACCAGCCATTTACCACAACAGGAGTGAGTTTATTTAATACGTCGAACGACGCACCTGATTCCGTTCGTTTTAATCGGAATCGGGTGCGTTGGACGTCGTTCGATGTACTTAATGAACGCAACCAAGGGAATCACCGAATCACCTTTCATCGAAAAGCAATGAATTAACGATTCTATGTAATTCCCAGGCAATCGGCAAACGAGGTGTAGAAATATGCCCTAAAATATTAATAATGTTAGATTTTTAATTTAAGTAAAGACGTTTTTAGACAATTTTATGGTATTTTTTATAATAATGAAAAATCGGTAGAATGTTGGCGAAAATCGGTATATCGGTAGACACTATCCAAAATCGGTAGATCTACCGATAAATCGGTAGCTGTGGCATCACTGAACTGCTGGAACCAAAATGGTCTGGCCTGGCCGCGCGCATGGCGCGACGTTGCCAAGTAATAGAAACTGAAAATGTTTCACATTAAATTTTTAATGCTTACGAAAGTTTAAGAATTAATGATTTTACATACAAAATCATAACCCTAACTCGTCGTAAACCTTTATAGCAATTTCCTTTTTAATGCGAAAATGGTAGCATTACTCACATTACTGGTTTATTGATAATTATTGGTACAGTATAACAAGGAATGAAAGATAAACGCACTGCTCCGGCAACGCCAGATTTGGAGGGAAATTTAAAATGCTAGAATCATAATCTGGGCAAATGATCAGTAGTATATGAATTTTAATTTTTAATTATTGTAGTTTGATTTCTATATACCTAGTAACAGTAAAATCGAACGTTCTTACCTTTTTATTTATTTATTTATTTTTTATTAATAATTATTTAGGTACACATATATTACTTTTGTAACTTTCGATCAAACTTTTAAATTAAGCTGTCAAATCTAGACAAGCTTCAACTTTTTGCCAAAATTACTAGTGTTTTTGCATACAACCGTGGCCAAAAAAATTTAGAGGACTCGTGATTTGTGCGGACGTCATAATGACGTGATTATTGTGGGGTTATAAAAACGCTATTTCAAAAACGTTTTTTTCACGTGAGTATTTAGTTACTAAGTGACCTCACTTTAAAGTCGTTTACGGCAAGCCGTCTTAAGGTTAAATTTTGCGGTACCAAAAAGGTTTCATAGATGACGTTTTATAAAGGTATAATGAAATGACGTTTATTTCACGTCATATTTAGGACACTGTAATGACCTCACCAAATTTTGACCATATATCGACGTTTTTATCACGTCACACGTCATCTTATGGTTGCCTGGGGTGACTCACGGTCGATGGTTGGTTAGACGTTTCTGCAGAACCACTCAACAGATCATTCTGAAAATTGGTCGTGTACATAAACGAACACGCTCTACCTTGCTAAAATATTTTCGACAGTGCAGTGTTGCCGCTTCTACTAAAAAGTAGTAGCAACTGTCAAATTTTAAATGGAACACCCTATATATTATTGCATATTTGGATTTTGCGGAGAATTCTAGACATATTTCATAAATAATGTCCTATACCTATCTGTTGCTGTTTTTGAAATATTAACAGTTGAAAATCGACCATTTACCAAGTTTGACAGCCTGTAAAATCTAAACGGCTAAAGATAGAGCAAAATGGTTTGCACATTCCTATCTTGGTTTTTCATAAGCTATCGCTTGACATTAATTTTAGATTTAACCAGAGGTTAAATTTAATCGGGATTTCTAACAATATTTTTTTATCATGAAAAATCCTGACAGTTCAGACACCAGACTATTATGACGGTCGTCTCTCGGACTAATAAGCACGTTGCTCTTAGCATTGTCAATGATAATGGATATCGAGAGATCGGGGACAAGAATTAAGCCATATTGCATCAAAACTGTATTCAGAATGGACATAAGACAATAGGGAATAAAAAAGGAGAAAAATAAGGATCAAACATCACCTCTTTCAACTATTTTCTCATCAAATACGTTACATTTTTTCCATTAAGCACTAACAGGTTTTGTATTAGTTTTTCAGCTGGTAGCACATTGAATAAGATTGATTCGATTATTTTGGAAGCATATGTCTATGAATGTCTTGATGGCAAATTAAAAAAAATCAGTAATCTCGTTGTAGTTGATGATTAAAAAATACAAGCCGATGCAATAAGTGAATTAAATGTATGTACAGGCACGCTTGCGAAATGAAGGAAAGAATATAATTTGTCATAATCCAAATCCAAATCTAAGTCCACATGTAATAGTTACTAATTTGATTGTTAGAAGAGGATATCAAGTAATATTTGACACAAATGTTTATCAAATTGCTAGTGAATAAAGAAATGACATTATAGTTACAAGAACACTAGAAAATAATCTGTCCAAGTTAATAACCTCTGAGTATGTAGAAAATGCAAGTCTAACAAATTTTACTTTAAACAATGATTAATGGCACCGCCGAATGGATCACTGAACATGAAATAGGATTTAATGTGGAAAATGTACTCATGTCTTGCTTGAGAAGTTATTTTTGAGGTGCATTCAGACGAGACCGAGCATCACAAATACTGCAGTTAATACAATCGGATCTATGTGAATCCATCTATTTTAGACAAATATTTGATTACTTTCTGAAATTGAAGACGCAATTTAGAAAAGTGTATAGAGATGTTCAATGTACAGTAGACAATCAGACAAATAGAAAAATACAAAATGCTTCAAACTGATAATGGAACTGAATATTCTAATAGTGAATTTGAAAAATATCTAAAACAATGTGGACATTAAAAAAATTCCATATACTTCGCAACCGAATGATCTAGCAGGACTCATCAGTAGTACGATGTGTGAATAAGCCAGATGTTTTTTACTTGCATTAAAAGTATTGGATATACATGTCCACATCTGTATATATTTAATCAATCAACAGATGGCTTTCTAAGGTTTTGCAGAGTTTAAAACTGGAGAAAAATAAAGCCTTAGGTGAAACACATCAGATTGTTTGGATGCAGTATGAAAGAAATGTTTTTTGTTGAACAGCGCAAGGAAACAAAAATTTGTAACTAATAAGTCAAGAGCACTATTTTTCGAAAATATACGAAAAATTACAATCAGAAATTAAAAAAAAAATACGGAATTACAAATAGATTTCTAGAACAAGGAAATTCTGTAAGTGCTGATTCAAGATGAAAAAGAAGATAAATGTTTCCTAGTGATAAAATTGAGAGAACAATATATTAAAATATCCGGAAAATAACGAAAGCTAACAAATATGGATTGATGGATTGATCCACCTATTACCTATTATTCATGGGGTATAGATGTAAATGGTCCTGCATTGATTGATAAACGATGTAGAGAGACAGCCAAGAGAGAAAAGAGTGCGTAATAAATGGCAGCCAAAGTTCAACATGAAAAATAGACCATAGGTAGAGACAGAATTTACCCTCAATATGCTATTAAGTATAGATGAATTTTAAAAACTGAAACCGAATGAAAAGGACACATAATAAACTGTAAAGTGTAATTGGTTATTAAAGACTATGCTCCAGAAAAAGGAATTGATCCTTTTGAAACTTAGTTCTGCTGTTCGTTATATTTCTTTAAGATATTTGATAGTTCTGGTGGCAAAATATGATTTAGACATAGATCAAATGGATGTAGTTACGGCTATTCTACAGGAATATTTACAAAACGATATGATATGGAATTACTTAAAGTTCCAATTACATTTTCAAGAGAAATTTTGTCCTGATGTGCTGGTTTTTACAATTTAATTTCTTATTTACTATCATTTGGTTTGTATGACCAACAGTTTGGTATATTATGGTATCGTCAGAAAATAATTTTAGAAGCATCTAACCCTCTACTTGTGTTTTGATAATATTGCTCTTAGGCAGAGCCGAGCCTTGGTAGTACAATGATGCTATTGAGTTTACTCAAAGGTACATCCTCCTCGTTAACCTTATTACTTTCGGCCTCACATTCTTGCAAACAACGTTATAGTGCGTTGTTTCAGTTGATTAGCATTTTATTTCTTCGCTTCCAAATCAAGCATGTCTTTGTCAACATTTCCATTCATTCTCTCAAAATTTTGGTCATCTTGAATAGATAGCAGTTCTTCATGTTCGCTATCCATTTTTGCGAAGAAAACTTTTCCATAATGATCTTTATTTTTCCTTTCTGAAGCTCATCACCCTTCGATACGTTTTCTTCATATAAAAGCTGTTCAAGTTTATCATCGTTTAAAGATTTATAATTTTCCAGCTAATCAAATCTATTTAAAAAAAAAAATGGAAACCTCTTGTCAAAATAAATGAAAAAAAAACTTACGCTAATGCAATTCTGTGGTAAATTTTACGACGAAACCTCGTGATTTACAAGAAAAAAAATCAATGCATGAATTTCATCCGTTGTCTATGGCTTCTAGACGCCAAAAGAGGAAAAGCTAGGGCATGGAACACTCCAAAGTTCTCCGATTATATAACAGTAGAGTGCTACTTATTATTTACTTTGCCTTGTATGGACACCTCGGGGTTACAAGCTGAAATTTTCACAGATTGAAGGTTTTATTATATTAATTCAAAATCCCAAGGTAATAACAAATCAAAACGGGCAAAAGGGCAGTATACCTAAAAATCCAGATTATTGTATGAACGTATAGAATATTAATTTATGAATGTTCTCGTATAAAATTCATCTACAGTTTTGTACGAATTATATTTTTTATCATTGTTTGAAATATGCAGAATACATTGGCCCTACGGCAAAATAAATCTAAAAATTGAAATATCTCCGTTCGAACCTAGGCAAAATCTGATTGAAATATACTCTTTTTTGTATTCACATCGCATTCTCTCCGAAATGAAGGATCAAATCAAAAATGTTTATTCCTGCAGAAAGTTTGCCCCAATTATCTAGAATGCATAGGTGAAAGAATATATTTTTTTCTTAAACGGCAATGGAAATATAGAATTAAATGTAAAAAAGTAATTTTCTTCTGGCCGCAACGGCCCGGTCTTGCGCTGGTCGAGTACTCTCGCATCTCACTTTTCTCCATAGCGCTCTCTCTCTCCCTCGCCTATTGCACAATACAATAAGCGCTTTTACACATTACGGATTAGAATACTAATAATAGCTAATTAGATAAAAAATATAAGATCATTATTTGAATAAAGTCAATGAAGACAATTTCGATTATATTGAAATTTATTTAATTTATCCTATACGCTAGGTAGAAAAGAAGTAGAAAAAAAATCATATACTTAATGTAACTGCTATTAAAAAAAGGAATAGTTTTTATTCAGAATAGAAAAACTCAAAATGTAAAAAAAATCTTTATAATAACAAAATCTATTTATCTTCAGTGTCTGTATCTTCTTCAGGAATAGATACAATGACTTCAGTATTGTGCTTTCCAGTATTTTTTTTTGCATGATCCTATGCAGCCTATTTAATTTCTCCTACAATAAAAATAAAATATTATTTGATAAAGTTTTATTATGTACCTATTTAATCCAATAATAATTTACCTTTTTTACATCGACATGCAATAAGTACATTCGGATGTACAGGGTAATTTTTTATATTTTCCCACCCCCCTTAACTTTTTTGTGGCACTGTTTAGAAAAAAGATGTAAATATAAAAGTTGTAGTGCTGGAGAAGTAGTTCTCAGAAAACATATTTTTGTCTATACAGGGTGTTGCAAAAAGTGCGAAAAACAAAAAATATATTTTTTTAAAATGGGACACCCTGTATATTTCTCCCCAAAACGAAAGATCTTTATTCGCCGATTACAAAAATATATAATTTGTCTACATTTGCTTAAGCCATTTCCGAGCTATTTGCCTTGTTGACAAAGCATGAATTCAAACCAATCGAAGCAGTCTTGCTCGCCATTAAGAAAAATATGAAATGTGTCAAAATAGCCGTGAATGACAGTGACAAAAACAGCTATTATGTCTAATTATTGACTCTATTTTTTATGAAGGTTCCCTAACTGGCGAAAGATAATTTTACAATTTTTAAATCAGGAAACAGAGATTCTCTTGGTATGCTTCCAATTCGCCAATCTGCTCAAATAATAGGCGGCGAACCGTCCACTGGCCACCGAACAGCCCAGATCTAACGCCCTTAGATGCGTTTTTGTGGGGATATTTAAAAACAGAGTTTATGCTCAGAGAAGTGCCATTATTGAAGAGCTCAGGGTGAGAATTGTATACTATATAAACGACCTTAACCAGAACAATCCAATTTTTATTACCCATGCAACAAATAAATTAGAGAGCGACTTCCGAGATTGTATCAATAGTGGGCATATTCAACAATATTTGAAATAATGAAGTTTTTATTATCAAACATGTTAAGATACGAATTTGTATATAATAATAAAAAATTATTAAAGCAATGATTTATTTTATTTAAATCAACTTTTAAAGTTAAATAGCTCAGAAATGGCTTAAGCAAATGTAGACAAATTATATATTTTTGTAATCGGAGAACAAAGATCTTTCGTCCTTAGGTTCCATTTAAAAAAATATATATTTTTTTGTTTTTCACACTTTTTGCAACACCCTGTATAGACAAAAAAATGTTTTCTGAGAACTACTTCTCAAGCACTACAACTTTCCTATTTACATATTTTTTCTACACAGTGGCACAAAAAAGTTGAAGGGGGTGGGAAAATATAAAAAATGACCCTGTACAGGGTGTTCACCCATAATGTCCCCCCCTTTAACTTTGTTAAATTTTAAGCTACAAAAAAATAAAGAACAAAATTGTAGGGTTTTTTATGTAGTTTTTGCACACGTAAAGAAAAAAACAAATAATTGTATAGTATACAGGGTAGATAAAAAAGAATTTTTTTTTTAAATCTAGCCCCCATTTTTTATTCGATTTTTCGATTCTATGTAAAATTCTAAGGATTTTTAATATAACACACTATATGCCTATTCCTAATACTTTAGAAGTTATTGACAGTTGAAATCGCTATTTTTTAATTATAATAATAGTATATTATGATATAAGTGTATAAGAGGGCCTTTAAACCACGCGCGACATGCAGCGGAGTGTTTTGTAAGTCGCAAGGGCTTTAAAGCCTCTTATACACGTATATCATACGCTATTTTTTATTACGAATGCATCATACTCTCAAAAATGTTTTAAATATCAAACTTAAGGGATATATTGACGAATATATTAATCTGTCACATTTGACATGATCAAATGTTTCTATAGCCACCTTTAAAAAAGTAGGCGCATCATAAACATCATTTTAAGCACGCTGCAGCGTGCGATAATCGTAGATTATGATGCATGCGTAATAAAATAATTATTTAATCATTTTTAAAACAGAAGATACAAAAGCACTAGGTCGAATTGAGAAAACTCAATATTTATACCTCCATGACTTCAAAAGCTAAACAAAAAGTTATATTCTTAGGTGGTTGTTGCCATAAAAAAATAAAAGAACCAACAAAATAGCGACTACAACTGTCAATAACTGCTAAAGTATTAGGATGTCAATAACTCCTAAAGTATTAGGAATTGGCATATAGTGTGTTACAATAAAAATCCTTAGAATTTTACGCAGAATCGAAAAACGAATAAAAAATGGGGGCTAGATTTAAAAAAATGTTTCTTTTTGATCTACCCTGTATACTATACATTTTTTGTTTTTTCCTTTACGTGTGCAAAAACTACATTAAAAACCCTACAATTTTGTTTTTTATTTTTTTTTATAGCTTAAAAATTAACAAAGCTAAAGGGCGGGGGGGACATTATGGGTGAACACCCTGTACCGAAGGAAATGCTGGAAGTGTTGTCAAAATTGGGGATAATACTTGGATATCACCTGCCTCCTCAAATTTCCATCCGCATTATGTCACCTTTGGTAATTGGGGATTTGGTTCTAAAGACCTGAGGCACACCTTAGTTTGATAATGTGCTCTCAGACTGTGAAATTTTAAACCATTTTTGTAGGGGCTAGTGTTCCCAATTAGCGATGAAGAGGCCAGTAGTGTCATTAAAGTATTAATTGACGAAATGTTGGGATTTGTTGAAAATAATTTTATGCTAAATTTGTCTATGTTATTGAACATGCCATCTGAAAATTCCTGGGCCCCCATACCGTCTAAATAATCGGAATATTTAGATGAGGTTTCCAACATTTTATTTTTCCTAATCGCCAAAAATGGCTGGTTGTATCACAACCCATGAAATGCAGGTAATTTTTTAGCAAGTTTTTCCTCTAGGTTGATATCATGAACGACCATATATCGCACCGAATTTCCTCTTTCACATTTTACCCAAATTTCTTTAGAAATATATATATTTTTAAAATTTACCAGAAGTACAAGCACATCAGTGTCATTGGAGTCCACTATGCATCTCAAATACACATAATGTTTAGTAGCAGAGAGTATATGCAACAAAATCTTAGTATCAGCTTCTTCGTGACTAGAGGTTAGTAATTTGTTGTTAATTGGTTCGCAATTTGCTTTGTTTTTGTTATCAAAAATATTGGTAAATCCGAACTTGAAATTCGTTTTATGAGAGTGCTCTTTCAGATAAAAAGTTCGTTTTTTTTTTATTAAAAACATAGTGGATAAATAAATTCCACCGCTGTGGAAGAGTAATATCAAATCTGTCAGTAATTCTTTTACCGGAGGTTTCTCGGCCCCTTTTTAGACCACTTGTGTTCTTAAATAAAATTTCTTTATAATGACCGGAAAACTACCCTCTACAAAAATAGTTTGGGTTCGTGAAGTAGGTGAGAGGTTGAGAGGTGACTGAATGCAGTTGGAAATTTGAGGAGGCAGGTGATATACAAGTATTATCCCCAATTTTGACAACACTTCCAGCACTTCCTTCGGTTGTAAAAGTCCTTATTTCATGTGGATGTAAAAAAGCTAAATTATTATTTGACTTAATAGGTACATAATTAAAATTAATAAAATATTTTTTATTAGATTGTGGAAGCAGAGCTTGTACAGGAAGAAATAGGTTGCATAGGATCACGCAACTGCATGGCACAGGACATATGTAAAAAAAACACTTACAATAAAGAAAAAAAAATACTGGAAGGCAATACTGAAGTCATTGTGTCTACTCCTAAAGAAGATACGGACACTGACGCTGAATAGTTTTGCAATTATAAATATTTTTTATACATTTTGAGTTTTTTTTTACTGAAAAAAAGCTATTCATCATTTTAATAGCAGTTACATGAGTATATGATTATTTATAAAAAAACTATAGTCTTTTTCTACTTCTTTACTGTCTAGTAGCGTATGTATAGGAAAAATAAATCTCAATATACCTATACAACGCCATATCGGACCGTCGCGTCGCCGGCGTCGCGTCGCCGCCGCGCCTAGAGAAAATTACTTTTTTTACATTTATTTCTATTTTCCCAGTACCATTTCAGAAAAAAATATATTCTTGCACCTGTGTATTCTAGATACTTAGGGCAAACTTTTTCGGAGAGAATGCGAGGTGAATACAAAAATGAGTATATTTCAAGTTTCAATCAGATTTTGCCCAGGTTCGAAGGGAGATATTTCGATTTTTAGATTTAGATTTCAAGCAATGATACAAAATATAATTCGTACAAAAATGTAGATGAATTGTATATGAGAACATTATTCTATACGTTCATATAATAATCTCGATTTTTAGGCATACTGTTTGCCCGTTCTGATTTTGTATTACCTTGTGATTTTGACTTAATATAATAATGTCTTCATTCTATGAAAAGTTCAGCTTGTAACCCCGAGGTGCCCACAAAAATCATTTTTAGAAGGCTTTTACTGCGTTGGGCACTCTGCTATAATTCATACTGTCATAATTTTGAAGAGCGTTAATAAGTATTCTAGTTTTGTCAGATAAATTGTTGCCTATTCCTCCAGCTCAGTTGTAGAGTTTTTGAATAAGGCCGTTTCGGCTTTAGCCCCCGGATATAAATAAGTGAGCCTGAAAAATTTAAAAGAACTAGAAAATGCTCGACGTTTCGAGGAGCAAATTTGCTCCCGTTGTCAAGAATGAAAAATCTAAAAATAAAAATGGTTAGGAAATGCAATTGAAGCAGTAAAAAGTTCGCGCACTTTGTAAAGTTTTGAATTGACTTTGACAAGATGACAAGAATAATATATAATGACATTATCACCATTCACTGTGAATTTTATTACAAAAAAAAAGATTTAGTTCTAATAATTGGATTACATGAAACATGTGAAATTGTACAGTGCTATCAAATAAGCTTGTCCACATTTTAAATGGGTGTAACTTTGTTATTTTTTATTCTCTCAACTTACTTTTTTTGTAATGGAACACCATGTATATTATTGCATTTTCAGATTATTTGCAATATTTTAAAAAATATTGATATAACTCACGATATGTCTATTGTCAGTCGTTTTCGAATTATTTAATTTGGAAAATTATTTCCCACGTAATTTGAAATGCAGCTGTAGTAGAGCTGTTCGCAGAAACTGTTATTAATGCATGAAACCACGCAATAAAAGTTTATGAGAAATGTCTGCAAAGAAATGGCGGCCATGTTGAACAGTTTTTATAATTATTACAATAATCCTTGTTTTTTGTTAATACTCTTGCTTCCAGAATTAATAAATATTGCTACGATTTATTTCTAAATCTTTTTGTCGTTAAAAAGATGCATAACACCTGAGAACAACACAAAAGTTGCATTTTAATTTACGTGGAAAATATGTTTCGAAAGTAAATAATTCGAAAACGACTGACAATAGACATATAGTGAGTTATATCAAATTTTTTTAAAATATTGCAAAGAATCTGAAAATGCAATAATATAGATGGTGTTCCATTACAAAAAAAAAGTTGGGTGAATAACTTTTTAAAAACCCTGTATATCACAATGCGATACATGACAATAAAAACTTGGCAGGTAATCCTACAAAATGATTTTTGATTCATTCCGAAAGAATAAAAAATAACAAAGTTACACCCATTTAAAATGTGGACAAGCTAATTTGATGGCACTGTACAGATCTAAACCACTATAGACCCATCAGTCTTCTATCACATGTGTACACGACCTTTTTACTAAAGTTATAGCAAGTCACTTAATGCCAAACTCGATTTTTACCAAATTTTGACAGGATTTCGATACAAATGACCATCCTCGCTTTATAAAAATTTATATCAACAATAACAAACCTTTGTTTTCGATTACCAAAAAGCTAGTGTTAGATAAAGTGCTGAAAACCTTAGCCGAATTCAGAGTTGGTCACAGGCATATTCATCAAAAATTAACATCAACCACTAAAAGTCATGCGTATATAAAGAAATTTTCTGTAGGTCAAGTTGTAAGACGGAGGAATACAATCTCTCCTAATAAACTATTCATTGTACTTCTCGAATACATACGTGAGATGGTTAATTGAGCTACAGCAGAATAAACATGAGTGGAGAACATCTGAACCACCTGCGGAACGGCTGGCTGATGCTTGTAGTATCCTGAAAGGGCTGAACAGCATCTGAACTCAAATAAGATTCGAAAAATAAAATTTATGACAAATCATTTAATGAACAAAGTGGCACATGTTGACCACGGAATTAAAATAAGCACAGACAACCAGACCAGAAATCAACAAAAGAATTGGCCTTCACAAACTTGGAATGGTGTTCAAGTCCAATATACCTACATGTTTGCCTGTTATCGGTGCGTGCTGACATATAGGGCGAATACTTTGACCCTTATCAAATAAAGGTTAACAAAGGTAAGGTTGTTTACGAACAAAATTCCTAATAACATCATAAGGTGTAACATGCGTGAAATAAATTGCTATTTGAAGCGGTAGACTCGACGAATTGTTGAAGTGAGATCTAGGACCGATGTTTGTTGAAAAAGAGATTCCCTCTTACACGGTGTAAACGCATAAGTAGAAACTGGAAACCTAATTCACGTTTCAAGTGACTCAAAACCGTAGTGATTGGATCCGCTTACGCAAGGCTTATGTCCGCGGTGGACTTCAAGGAATAGCTGCATCAGGGCCATGACGAATGTAAAATTCCATATAATTTAATAAAATTCTTAGATGAAAGCAGCGTCTGTTCTATCCACAACTGCTTAAAAGAGCAATGCATACACTTTTGGTTTTAAAACAATCTTCTTGCAAAACAGTCTCTAATCTTGTATTTTCTGCAAGGGTTTAATAGCTCGGCTCTGAAAATTGACGGAAGGCGTGTTGATGAACTCGGCTGGTGAGCTTTCGAGAATCGCCTGACAATAATATGTCCGTCAATAGTATATTATGTAAATAATAGGAATGTGCTTTTCCTACGTGTTGCACATACTATTTTTTATCCGATCGGAATTTATTATAAAAATGTGTTATAAATATAGAGCCAAATATTACTCTAAATAAAAACGGTGTTTATCAAGTTTTGAATCTAGCGAGTAACTACGGAAAATACAGCTGTTACTTTTGATAAACGTCAGATCTGATAAACAAGGCGTTTGAATAATGTTATATTCCCGTCCTACGACGGAAATGGTATATTCCCGGCCTAGGACGGAAATGTTAAATTCCCTTACTGTTATTGCCTATATTGCATGTTGCTAAGCGACGAGTACAATATACTGGAATGATGACTTTTGCGGTGAGAAAACACATCGGAAAGGTGTAGTTTTTCGTCCGATCGGATAAAAAAGAAATTTCGCTCTAATACTGTTTAAATTTTTAAAAAAATGTATACAAAATAAATTTAAAACAACGTTATCTGAATACGGGTAATATTAATAAACATTGATTTATTTTACATAGATGTCCAAAGAGTTAATGCAGATTTCTTGGATTAGCTACAAATGGTGGCTGACAGTGTCTAAATTT
>JAEQML010067373.1:0-19157 GCA_016904865.1 Pissodes strobi
ATAATGGTCTCACTAAGGCATTATAAAGCCTTACAATGGTACCCGGGTACCTAAAGAGCCCAGCGTTCCTAATAACAGAACTAAGCACTGTAAATGCTTTATTGACTATAGAATCATAGCGCTTATTAAACCTGAAACTAGACTGGAACAGCGCGCCAAGGTCCTTAACTTCACTTACTCGTTATCCGTTACAGATTGCTGGTCCTGCTGCGGAAGTATACTATCCTGCTGAGAGGAAATTGTCTTAAAAATCTTGAAGTAATCGGCAATCAGTAAACATTATGAATGAGCTAAGGACTTGTGCAGATCATTAATAAAAAAATTCAAATAATTGCAACTTTAAAAATAAAGAAAAGGTTCTTAAAAACGATGTTAAAAAGGATTTAAAAAAAATGGCAAATGGCAGATGCTTCCTAACAAAGTTAATAGCAAAATGGAGCTTTTCAATATTACAGAGTTAAACTTTTCTAAGCAAAATAAAACATTTTAGCTCATGACGCGGTGAGCTGACTGACTCACTCTTGTTTCGGTGCCGTACGGAACAAGACCTGTTAGGTGATTTCACAGGTTAATAGAGATCTGCGTGTATTTTACCCGCCGTTTACCCGGTATTTGAAAGCATTTTGTTTATTCTAACTAGTTGCTACTTCTGTGCTCCTGTTACAGAGTAGCACTAGGGGTCCTTGTACCACCGACGTTTCTAGTATTTCCGGGGCGGAACCCCGAGCCCCCATGGAGCTGATGTCGTGTGAGACAGACGATGACGCTATATCCACAATATCAATCGACTCAGACTCAGGGCGATCCATAAGTGAGTCACGGACTCAACTTTATATGAATAAGCTGAGAAAGCACCCGAAATGTCCCCGTTGCATAGGGCTAATCCCGTTACTGACAAGTGCGAATAGCGGATCTAGACTCGATTATAAATCAACGTTAGATACCGTCAAATCTCACCTTATGAGGGATCACAGTGCGGTCTTTAAAAGACCCGCCACAATTCAGCCCCGCATTGACTGTGGGAACAAGAAAATCACCATAAAGGATAATGCTAAACCTACGGGGGGGACAGATAGTTCACCTACTTTTACTAAAAAGCAGAAGTTAGTGAACATACAAGTACAAGTAATAAAAGAGCCACAAAAAGATTCACCGCAAAAAATAGTCTCGAAAAAAGACACGCAAGAAGAGCAGCTCGACGACAACGATTCAGCCTTGAACGCTTCGAATTTCGAATCTGCGCACCTACTGCCCGAGGCGCACGAAAAGGAGCCGTTTAAAACGCCATACAAAACCATTCCTTTTAAAAAGGGAATAAGGGCAGTTCAACAAGACGTTGGGGGAGAACAACCCCAAACTAAAATAACGCCTGTTCCTACAAGAAACCGATTCGCCCCGCTGTCCGACACGGAAGCAGAAGAGGTAGACGATGCAAGTAGTATCGCCTCCTCGCAGGAGCCCACTGCGCGCAGAGTCCAAAAAAAAGACGAAAAACAACCCTAAAGCCACACCTAAGCCTACTCCCAAGAAAAATCCGTCCTTGCCACCCCCGATCGTCATCAAAGGGGGCGCGCAAGATCATGCTGTCACAGATTTCTCTTTAAAATATACCAAGAATTCAGTAATTATCTACTGCACACAACTGAAAGATTGGGCTAACCTGAAACGACTCTCCGAAAGAGAAAAAGTAGAGTTCCACTCGTACGCGGAAGCGTCCCAAAAGACGCACGCCTTCGTGTTGCGAGGGCTAGATGGAGGCTTCCAAATATAAGACGTAAACTTCTGTCCGAAGAGCATGGCCTAAACATAAAAGCTACATTCGAAATGAAAAAGACTAGAGTCCCTCTATATTTAATAGTCATGGACGCCTCAGTAACCCTTAGGAAGTTAAACCAGGAAGTTAGACTGTTATCGCACGTCCGAATTTCCTGGGAAAATCGACGAGCCACAAAAACCACAATGCAGTGTAAAAGATGCCAAGGCCTTGGGCCTTCGATGACACACTGCCAGAGGGCCTGGGCGTGCTCGAAATGTGCTGGGGCGCACCAGATTACGGAGTGTAGCAGCAACGTAATAAGATGCGCCAACTGCGGTGGTGAACACCGAGCAATAAGTATACTCTGCCCTGTATATTTATTTAAAACTCAACAAACGCAGCCTCAAAATGCCCCCAAGAAGCAGGAGCTTAAACCAGCGCCACCGCCTTCCAACCCCGCTTGGCAGAAGAACAATAAGAACACCGCTTCAGAAGAGGCAGCCAACCAATTCAACAAGCAATTCCCGCCTTTGCGACGCCATCAACAAGTACCTAACAATGTAAATGACAATCAGGTTAGTCAAAGCCAGGTCAACCATAACATTAATGCCTATAATTCTCAAACAAATGTAAATTCTGTAACCATAGACCCCAATAATATAATTTCTAATTTTAATAGCTTACAGCACGCAGTTAACCGGGTGAACAGCTTGGTTAATTTTGCAGTTAATTCGAGCCCTTAACGATTATGCTTCTCTCTTAGAGTCCTGCAGAGGAAACAAATTCGAGGTCCTTCAGGCCTCGATGAAGTTTTTCTCAGAGGACCTCGAAGGGTATAATATATAATTGCAATAATGCCAATTAACGTTCTATGTTGGAACTGCAATGACATTCGCTCCAAACTCGGGGAATTTAAAAGTTTCATTTACGATCATCCTAACTTCCATATAATTTTCTGGTTAGAAACAAAAATTGATGCGACCTTTAGACTAAAATTTTACGATCGACATGTTCTGCGTTTTGATAAGCCCGATCGACGCGGAGGAGGCGTGGCCTGTCTGATTCGCAGGTCAATCCGTTATAAGCACGTCCTCGAACTGAGGACCGTCATTGAACACGTAGCTCTCGAGCTCGACGGTGGCCTGCGGATAGTCGGCGCATATTCACCTCCGGGTCTCCGCCTCCAGGAAGAAGATGTTCTTGCTCTGCTGCCTGCCGGCAAGAAGACACTCCTGCTGGGGGATATTAACGCAACACACGCTAATTGGCGTGGTACTTCCAACAAGAGCGGACGCTTGCTATACAGGTTAGTGGAGCAAAACATTGACTTAGTCTACATCAAACTCCCAATCCTACACATGATCACGACGCTTTTTCCAATCCATCGTTCCTGGATATTGCTCTTACTCGAGGAATAACCGCTGCCTCAACTCTCGTGGAGTTGAATGAGCTCAACTCGAATCACCTTCCAATCAAGATTAGCCTGTATACCAGGCTACAGTATGAACAGGAATCTATCCGCTCGTATAGAAATCTTGATTGGAGGGAGTTCCGGGCGAGGCTCAATCAAGCAACGGTTATTCCAAGACAAATAGACTCTATCCCAAAACTTGAGAGCGAGGTGCAAGCTCTAGTCACCAACATCCAGCGCGTCAGAGACGCAATCTGTCCTATTGTCAGAAAACGGCCGTTTACTGACACTCTACCTGAACCTATCCTAGACCTAATCACCTTCCGCAACCGTATCCGGCGTAGATGGCAACGTACAAGAGCAGAAAATCAAGGCTAAGATCTCTATCTACAGAAATGAGAAGTGGATGGCCTATATTAATACCATAGGCCGACACGACGGCTCGCTGTGGAAGCTCACCAGGCGGGTTCGCGGAGGCACCGCAATTTTTCCTGAAATACAACATCGTGGGGATGTATTTACGGACAATGCTGGGAAAGCGGAGGCCTTCGCGAGCCCTAGCTGGGGGACGTCTTCAGCGAGACGCCGAATTCCACGCCATTTCACACCTATGTAGACACAGTGGTGGAAAGCTTTACATCCATTAAGTACCCGATTGCCCCTGCAGTGCTTGATAGGCTGCTAGTCACTCCTGCTGAAATCAGGAGATTTCTTCGTCGTCTACCCGGAAACAAAGCCCCTGGCCCTGACGGTATTCCGTATATTCTTCTAAAGAATATGCCGAATAAGACCGTCATCCACTTAATGCACATCATAAATGCAATTTTACGCCTGCAACACTTTCCGCTCCCTTGGAAGAAAGCGGTGATAATAATGTTTCCTAAGCCGGGCAAGGATGCGAGGCTTACGTCCTCGTATCGGCCAATATCGTTGCTCGATACGCTCGGCAAACTAACCGAAAAGCTCATCATGTCGAGGATTAGCAGTGTCGTTGAGAGTCTTCGGATTCTACCCCCGGAGCAGTTCGGCTTTCGCCGCGGTCATAGCACCACTATGCTCGCGGCGAAGGTCGCACAGGATGCTCTGAACGGCTTCAATGACGCCAAGGCAACGGCATTGTTGCTACTCGACATTGAGAAAGCATTCGACAGGGTATGGTACAATGGGCTGATATATAAGCTTTTTGCTATCCATGGAATGCCTTTACATCTAGCATCCCTCATTGCGTCGTACCTTGCGAATCGCTCCTTTTCGGTTAACATTCATGGCGATACTTCGGGACCTAGACAGATCATGTCTGGAGTGCCCCAAGGAACAGTTTTGTCACCGCAACTATTCAGTCATTTTATAGCTGACTTCCCGTCTCATCCTGCAAATTCCTATGCCCTGTACGCTGATACACGGTGATATACTCTGTCATCAGACGTGCAGGTAGCAAAACGGAATCTCGAACACCATCTCACCCTTCTAACCCCCTATTACAGGGATTGGAAAATAACCTTAAATGCGTCGAAAACAGAACTAGGTATATTGACACATAAGCGCCATATAGACCTGGCGCCTATTACTGTAGGCAACGCGGCAATTAGGCCGATAGACCCCGTCAAATACCTATACTCTATTTCGAAATGATGCGAAGTAATAACTCATTTTCTGATGGCTGATACATAGGCGTACATAATTACGTACATATACGTACATATTTTAAACGTTTACCTGTCCTAATACTCGGACTTTCCCAGCATTATATTTATCACACTTAGGTTTTTTTATTACTATTGTAAACATTCAAATTTGACGATTTTTTGTATGCATACCCTAAAGTTTAAGTAATTGTAATTTTTCAGTTATATTTGTTCTTCCGAAGAAGACACAGTGTGTTTGTTTCATTTCATAGTTTCAATTAAAATGGCTAATTCAGTTTTCTCTCCAGTGAAACGAGCGAGCAAATGTCCATTTTCTGTTAACGAAAAGAATATTATTCTTGATGTATATGACGCCCTCAAACATCAAAATCCTCTGTATAGCGTTGATACTGTGGTGGAAATGTGTTCGCAAATGACGGGTGTTTCAAAAACGTCGATATATAAATTAAGGTGTGAACGAAAAAGTGGAGCTGTAAAACCACCTATACCATCTTCAGGAAGAAAGACGGTGCCTATCGATGAAGACTACAAACTTAAAATTAGAAGAACAGTACATTCCTTTTATTTTAATAAGGAAATACCAACCATCGACAAAAATTTAGGAGCCTTGAAGCAAGACCAAAATATGTCTCCAACGATAAGCAGGAAGAAATTGTGGACAACTTTAAAACAAATGAATTTCAGCTGGGAAAAACAAAGCAGAAAATCGCTCCTAATCGAAAAAGATGAAATTATTTGCTGGAGGAGACATTACTTAAGAGAGATAAAGCAGTTTCGAAGTGAGAATAGAAAGATTTATTATCTGGACGAAACATGGCTTAATGAAGGATATACGGTTGGGAAGATTTGGCAAGACAAAAATATTTCAAGTTTTCGTCAAGCATTCTTAGAAGGCTGGTCCACCGGACTAAAACCACCATCTGGGAAAGGAAAGCGACTGATTATTACACACCTTGGAAGTGTTGATGGTTTTGTTGAGGGCGGTTTGTTACTGTTTGAGTCAAATCATTCTGGCGATTACCATGAAGACATGAATGGCGATGTGTTCGAAGAATATTTTGAACAAATGTTAGATCTCATTCCACCTAATTCTGTGATAGTGATGGACAATGCGAGTTATCATTCCAGAAAAGTTGACAGAATACCAACTAATTCATGGAGAAAAGCGGATATTATTCAGTGGTTTAGACAGAATAACATACCATTTGATGAAAGTATGGTGAAAAAGGAACTGTTGTCCATAGTGTCCTCAAATAAAGCTCGTTTCACCGAGTATGTAGTTGACAAAATTGCACAGAAACGAAATATTACTATTCTTCGTCTGCCTCCGTATCATTGCGAATTAAATCCCATTGAACTTGTTTGGGCCCAAGTAAAAAGTTGTGTAGCAAGGAGAAACACGACGTTTAAAATGAAAGATGTTAAAATTACCTTTGAGGAATCTTTAAAAAATGTCGATTCTGAAAAATGGCGTAAGTGTATTGAGCATGTTATAAAAGAAGAAGAAAAAATTTGGAAACTAGACCATTTAATTGACCTAATTGTAGAGCCTTTAATTATATCCTTGGAACATGACGAAGATCCGACGGATTTTTCTGACGACGAAAATGATATACCATAGTTCTCTACATAACTGTTTACACAAAATCGCAATTCTTATACCTTATTATATAAATATTATATGTGATAAAATGTTACAGTAATACTAACTGTTTGTGAATATACATAAATAAGTGAATAAATAAAAGTACTTAGGTAAAACAGGTATTTTAAATTAAATACCCAAACGTACGCTACTGCAGGTAGAAAATGGCCCCTTTGCTAATAAAGCTTATTGTTTGCAGCGGGATTGCCATACAAAACAGGGTGGAATGGTTAAAATATAATACAGCAGGCTATAACAGCTGTGGCTAAATATTTAGAAATCACAAAAATTTATTTGACCACTCTGTTAGCGTTTTGCATTTATAAGTAGGTTTTATTACTCCGCACCATTTCGAAATAGAGTATAGGGATAGTTTTCGACCGAAAGCTCCTTTTTTCCAAGCACGTTGCGGCAATCAGGGCTAAAAACATAATTACCCGCAAAAGTTTGAATCAACTTATACGAACGAGATCATACTTAAGCCCGACTAACAAACTGACAATCTACAAATCAATAATAAGACCGACGTTACTATACGGAGCACCAGTTTGGTGCTCAGTAGTAAGAAGCCACCTTAAACATATACAGACGATACAAAACAGATACCTGCGGGCTGCTTTCTCCTTAACGCTACTCGATCGAGTTCGAGTCAGCGATCTACATAACATGGCCAGCATAGAGTATGTTGAACAATATGTCAACGATGCAGCCTGTAAGTTCTTTAAATATAGCATCAGGAGATCAGAAGCGACCGCAGGTATCGCAGACCTAAGACATGACCCACGCCACAGACTGAAACATGGACTGCTATATAAGCACACGGACCTCTTTTATCAGGAACTTAGGCCATCATAAACGACACAATATACAACTACAATTCACTAAAAATGAACAAATACTTGAACATGAGTGTACTAATATACATACTACGAACCAGACAAGACCACTTCATCACTCTCGCCGCAGCCACCAAGCCGCGCGTGCTATCCCTCCCCCAGGCAAGATTTACGTGTTCGGGGCGAACAATCGTATGTTATACCCTTCATGTATGGGCCTGCATGAGCGCACCCATATACTACTATGTGCATTTATGTACATAGTCCTTGAATTGACTAATTAGTTATTGAATTGTACATAGAATGTATATATTGTATATATTTGTGTTACATATCTGTGCCGTCTGTATCGTGATAATATTAAGCAGGTTTTTTGGCTACTTTTTCCTGCGTTTAACACCAGCTTGAACCACCCCTGAAACACGCTCAATTAATCAATACAGTCTATGGCAAACTCACCCTGTAACTTGATTGAAGGGAAATAATCCCAAAAAATCATAAGGTTGACCTGACTACTGATTAGTTAGTCATTAGATGGGCCGCCACCAGCTCCTAAGTCGCAGGTGTTTAGTTCGCGAGTGAGATGCGCAATGTAAGCGCAACACAACTCGTAAAACGAGAACACGCACTTCGATTACATTTATGACTAGCTTATAAGTATGGATACTGTTCTAAAAATGAATAAAGCTTTGATTGATTGATTGATTGATTTTAGCTCATGATGTATTGCATTTGGGCCATTGGCCAGGGACAAGTGGATGCAACGTTGCCGGACTACTACGATAGTAGCCAATATTAAGATGGCCATATATAATGCACCTCTTACATAACAAATTCTCCAATATTATAAAAAACAAATATTTTCATATGGCGTTCTATCCCCTGTCTATAATATGGTATTTCGTAATTTATTTATTTAATTAACTAATACTAATACCCTGTTCGTGCACTTTCCTAAAATAATGGGGACAAGTAAATAAGTACCTACGTTTAAAATTTCGTGCATTATTACTAACCATCTTTTTAAATACATACATTCGTACATATGTATTAGATACATTATTCATATATACCTATAAAATATACACCAGGCACCTTGCTTTTACATACATATATAAAATCATACGCGCCAATTCAAATTCGTTGTGTATTTAGGTATACAATTTATATTGTTAATCGTATTTTTAAATACGTAAAACTGTGTTTCGGAGTGAAAAAGACCTATTGCTATACATTGTTAACGTCATATTTACAGTTTTTGTACGTGCTCCATTGAATATTTTTTTCAGTAGATTTGTGCTAACTTAGTGTTAGTAATTATGCCTTCTTTTCGGTTTTCTAAAGGCCGTAAGTTTACAACAAAAATGGCTAATATTGAAACTTTTTTGTATAGCGCGTCAGTTTGTTTTTCAATATCAAAATTTAAAACGCCGTTTATTTCACATAGTTTGAACGATATACAGTTAATATTTGAAGACAAGTTTTCGAAATCTTGATAACAAAATAGTACCTGCTTTAGATTTTATTTGTGAACAATTAGCATTGCTTACAACTGAAAAGCAAAGATATAGGTATTCAAGAAGTACAATAATTTTATGTCCTATTTTCTATACTATTAGGGATGATTTTTTCGGTGTCGTACGAAGCAAGACCTGTTACTGGATTTCACAGGCTAATAGAGATCTGCGTGATTTTAACTATCGCTTACCCGGTATTAAAGCATTTTTGTGCTTATTTTAATCTAGTTGCTATTCTGTGGTCCTGATACAGAGTAGCACTAGGGGTCTTTGTACCAACGACTTTTGTAGTATTTCCGGGGCGGAACCCGGAGCCACCCTGGAGCAGATGTATGTCGAGACAGACGATGACTCTATCTCCGTAATATCAGTCGATTCAGACTCAGGTCGATCCTTCAACGAGTCTCGCATACAATTGTACATAAGTAAGTTAAGAAAATATTCCAAATGCCCTAGCTGTATTGGAATGATCCCTCTACTTACAAGCGCTAGCAGCGGGTCCACACTAGACTGCAAATCGGCTATAGACACCGTTAAAACCCACTTAACAAGGGACCACAAAGCCGTCTTTAAGAGGCCTGCAACCATCCAACCCCGCGTTGATTGCGGTAATAAGAAACTAGCCACAAAAGACAACGCGAAACCTACTGGTGGCACGGATTCCTCACCGAATTATACCAAGAAGCAAAAGTTAGGGAACGCGCCAACGAACGAAGCGCAAAAAGAAACCCAGCAAAAAATCGAGTCGAAAAAAGACGTGCAAAAAGAACGGACTGGCGACAGCGATTCGATCTTGAACACAACTTTTGAATCCGCGCATCTTTTGCCGGAGGCGCCGGATAAAGAACCATTTAAGACGCCTTATAAAACGATTCCCTTTAAAAAGGGCATAAGGATGGTTCACCTGAATGTTGGGGGTGAACAACCCCAGGCCAAAGCAACCCCGATTCCAACAAGCAATAGATTTGAACCGCTTTCCGACACGGAAGCAGAAGAAGTGGATGAAGCAAGATCACGGCGTCATAAGGCAAACGCTGCATGACATGCACGTAGTAGAGTATTCTTTAAAATACACAAAGAACTCTGTCATCATATATTGCACACAAAATAAAGACTGGGCTAATTTGAAGAGACTTTTTGAGAGGGAAAAAGTCGAATATCATTCGTACGCGGAGGCGTCCCAGAAAACGCACGCTTTCGTGCTTCGAGGCCTAGACGGTGGATTTAAAACAGAGGAGATCCGCAAACTGTTATCAGAAGAGCATGGCCTGAACATCAAGGCCACATATGAGATGAAGAAAACTAGAGTGCCCCTGTACCTGGTAGTCTTGGATGCCTCAGTAACTCTTCGGAAATTAAATCAAGATGTAAGGTTACTTTCTCACGTTAGAATCTCCTGGGAAAATCGCCGAGCTACCAAAACGACAATGCAATGCAAAAGATGTCAAGGACACATTCCATGACGTATTGCCAAAGGGCTTGGGCATGCTCTAAATGCGCCGGGGCGCACCAAATTACGAAATGTAATAACACTGTAATTAAATGCGCCAACTGCGGTGGCGAACATCGCTCAATAAGTATACAATGCCCAGTATACCTATTTAAAATACAACAAATGCAGCCCCAGAACGCCCCTAAGAAGCAGCGATTTAAACCAGCGCCACCCCCTACCAACCCGGCCTGGCAGGCCGGCAGCAGGAACACAGCATCAGGAGAGGCCGCGAGGCAGTACACCAAGCAATTTCCACCCTTACAACGGCGAGAACACATGCAAAACGCCAGCAAAGATACTCAGGTTAGTCACAGCCAGGTCAGTCGTGATATCGTTTCTAACCCTCATTCAAACATAAAATCTCTACCCTCTGACCCTAATAATGTTTTAGGTAATTTAAACAGCCTGCAAAGCGTAGTTAACCGGGTGAATAGCCTGGTTAACTTCACAGAGCTGATTCGCGCTTTGAACGACTATGCTTCATTACTAGAGTAATGCCAGGGAAACAAATTTGAGGTCCTTCAGGCCTCAATGAAGTTTTTCTCGGAGGACTTTGACGGGTACAACATATAGTTACAATAATGCCAATTAACGGTCTGTGTTGGAGCTGCAATGGCATTCGCTCCAAACTCGGAGAATTCAAAAATTACATTTATGCTAATCCTGATTTCGATATAATATTTTTGCTAGAAACGAGAATTGATGCCAATTTCAGGCTAAAATTTTACGATCGGCACATACTGCGATTTGATAGGCCCGATCGAAGCGGAGGAGGCGTGGCATGTCTAGTTCGCAGGTCAGTCCGTTATAAGCACGTCCTCGATCTGAGGACTGTCATTGAGCATGTAGCTCTCGAGCTCGACGGTGGCCTGCGGATTGTCGGCGCATATTCAACTCCGGGTCTCCGCCTCCAGGACGAAGATGTTCTTGCTCTGCTGCCTGCCGGCAGGAAGACGCTCCTGTTGGGGGATATCAACGCAACACACGCTAACTGGCGTGGTACTTCCAACAGAAGTGGACGCTTGCTATACAGGTTAGTGGAGCAAAACATTGATCTTATTTACCATCAAACTACCAATCCCACACATTATCACGGCCCCTTTGCCAATCCATCGTTCCTGGATATTGCTATTACTCGAGGAATAACCGCTGCCTCAGCTCTCACAGAGTTGAATGAGCTCAACTCGGATCACCTTCCAATCAAGATCAGCCTGCATACCAGACTACAATATGAACAGGAGTCAATCCGTTCATATAAAAATCTTGATTGGAGGGAGTTCCGAGCCAGGCTTAATCAAGCAACGGTTGTTCCGAGACAAATAGACTCTATCCCAGAACTTGAGAGCCAGGTGCAAGCTCTAGTCACCAACATCCAGCGCGTCAGAGACGCAATCTGTCCGATTGTCAGTAAGCGACCGTTTACTGACACTCTTCCCGAACCCATCCTAGACCTAATCACCCTCCGTAACCGTGCCCGGCGTAGGTGGCAGCGAACACGAACAGAAAATGATCGACTGCATGTCTCAGCGTTAACGGGAACGATAAAGGCGAGGATCTCTACATACAAGAATGAAAAGTGGATGACTTATGTTAACACCATAAGCCGACACGATGGCTCGCTGTGGAAGCTTGCCAGGCGGGTTCGCGGAGGCGCCGCGGAATTTCCCGCAATACAGCATCGTGGGGATGTTTTCTATGACAATGGTGGGAAAGCGGAGGCCTTCGCGAGCTACCTGGAGGGCGTCTTCAGCGAGACGCCGAACTCCACGCCATTCCATAATTATGTAGATTCTGTAGTAGAACGCTTCATATCTACCAAATACCCTATCGCCCCTGAGGTACTGGACAAGCTTTTGGTCACTCCTGCAGAGATCAAGAGATCTCTTGCTCGCCTACCCGGGAACAAAGCCCCCGGTCCTGACGGTATTCCGTATATTCTTTTAAAGAATATGCCGAATAAAACCGTCATCCATTTAATGCACATCATAAATGCAATTTTACGCCTGCAACACTTTCCGCTTCCCTGGAAGAAAGCGGTGATAATACTGTTTCTAAAGCCGGGCAAAGATGCGAGGCTTACGTCTTCGTATCGCCCAATATCTTTACTCGATACGCTCGGCAAACTGACCGAGAAGCTCCTGATGTCGAGAATTACCGGTGTCGTTGAAAATCTACGGATTTTGCCCCCGGAGCAGTTCGGTTTTCGCTGCGGACATAGTACTACTATGCTCGCAGCGAAGATCGCACAAGAAGCTCTCAACGGCTTCAACGAGGGCAAGGCGACGGCATTACTTCTCCTCGACATAGAGAAAGCATTCGACAAGGTATGGCACAATGGGCTGATATACAAGCTCTTCGCTATTCACGGTATGCCATTACATCTAGTATCCCTCATTGCGTCGTACCTTGCGAATCGCTTCTTCTCGGTACGCGTACACAACGACACTTCTGGACCAAGGCATATTATGTCTGGAGTACCCCAAGGAACAGTTTTATCACCGTAATTATTCAGTCATTTTATAGCTGACTTCCCGTCTTATCCCTCAAACTCCTTTGCCCTGTACGCTGATGACACGGTGATTTACTCACAGTCATCAGACGTGCAGGTAGCAAAGCGAAATCTCGAACACCATCTCACCCTTCTAACCCCTTATTATAGGGATTGGAAAATAACCCTGAATGCGTCGAAGACTGAACTAGGTATCTTGACACATAAGCGCCATATAGATCTGGCGCCTATTATAATAGGCAACGCGGCAATCAGGCCGATAGATCCTGTCAAGTACCTAGGGATAGTTTTCGACCGAAAGCTCCTATTTTCCAAGCACGTCGCGGCAATTAGGGCTAAAAATATAATCACCCACAAAAGCCTGTATCCGCTTATAAAAGCGAGATCATACTTAAGCCCGACTAACAAACTGACAATTTACAAATCAATTATAAGACCGACGCTACTCTACGGAGCACCGATATGGTGCTCGGTAGCTAAAAGCCACATGAAGCACATACAGACGATACAAAACAGATACCTGCGGGCTGCTTTCTCCCTTACTCTGTTAGACAGGGTGCGAGTAACTGAACTCCATAGTATGGCCAACGTCGAGTATGTTGACCAATACATCCATGGGGTTGCATACAAATTTTATAAATACAGTATCAGGAGCACAGAAGTGACCGCAGGTATCGCGAACATAAGACATGACCCACAGCATAGACTTAAACATGGACCGCTCTACAAACATACGGACCTATTCTACGAGGAACTCAGACCACCTTGAACGAAATAACATACAACTTACAACTCATTAAAACGAACACAATACATGAACATGAACATACTTTTATACATACACAATATTCGAAACACGATACTATAATTATAATACAAGACATAGTACCGACATACAACCAACAACACAACACATTCAAGCAACATTCCCACCGCTGCCACCGAGCCGCGCGTGCTGTCCTCAACCCCCCTCCCCCCCAGGCAAGATCTGCGTGTTTCGAGCGAACAATTATATGTTGCACCTATTATGTATGGGCACACATGTTCACATCCATATGCTCATATGTACATATATGTATATATCCCCTCAACTGACATATCATGTCACTTAATTGTACATAGCGTGTATATATTGTATATACCTGTGTTGCATGTGAGTGCCGTCTGTACCGTGTATAATGATAAGCAGGTTTTTTTGTAAAGTTTTTCCTGCGTTAACTAGCTTAATCAACCCTTAAATCTCTCCTACACACATTCACTACAGCCCTCTGGGCAAATTGAAACTTGATATTAATTGAAGGGATGAACTCTCACATAATTATAACGCTGACCTGACTGCTGTCTAACTAGTCATTAGATGGGCCGACACCAGCCCCTAGATCGCAGGTGTTTAGTCCGCGAGTGGTGTCGCGTAATAAAAACGCAACAGATCTCGTGAGATGAGAACGCGCAGCTAGTAATAGTAAATGACTAGTTTTAAGCATAACTACTGTTTAATATTGAATAAAGTTGATAATGATGATGATGATTTTATTTGTGAACAATAAGCATTACTTACAACTGCAAAGGAAATATATTGGCATTCAAGTAGTACAATAATTTTATATTCTATTCTCTATACTATTGGTCCACATGCATACAAATACTTAAGAGATTATGGGTCTCTTATTTTACCACATCCTCAAACTATAATAGGTATTTGTAATAAACATATGACTGATCCCCATATGGATGTAAAAATATCTTTTTAAACTATGTTTGAAATGTGTTTGGTTTGCTAAAAGATCAAAGATTTCTTTTAGATGTAGGCCAAATGCCTGCATAAATAATTTTTATAACTAAACATATATTTTATTTGGGACTTATTTCTTTAAAATTGTAATGTATTTTCATGGTTTATGTTCTATAATATATAGTGTCTAAAACTCACTTAAATAAACACTATGTTAGGCTCGACGTTAGGTAAATGAAATTTGAAATTGCATAAGATGCATACCTACATTATATCTACTAAAGTATATTTTTGTATCGATTTTTTTTATTATTTTAAGTAATAATAATTAAGAGAAGGTGTCGAATAGTTCAGTATATGTATTTATGCGTAATAATTTTTTTTTCAGTAGTATACAAAATTTATTATACATAAATACATATTCTGAATTTTGGCGCAGGTGTAGGGCAGTTGGGAGCCTGCGTTTAATACTACATCTAGTATTAAACCAAAACTCAAACATGACTTTTGGGATTTGTCAAGAAGTTTGTCATATTGCTAGCGGTCTTTAAAATAAGTTAATTATTGATACTTTTCATAGATATTATTATATTATCCTTCGCATCTCCGCCATCCCTCATTACACTTTGTAGTATACAACTTTTTCCCAATCGGTACAATTTTTAAAGAAGTTATCTAAAAACATGGTGATTCAGCCGACCCTGGCTAGCCGCTCGAGCTCATGCATCGCCTTGATGCGTCATTACAATTTTGTACCGGTCGGTGACAAGCAAGAATCCGTAAATCGGTTCTTTCTTTTGGTTTTAAGAAGAAAAATGCCTATACCTTGAGACGGAAATAATAGTCAGTGACGTCAGTCACTCGTTCGAAAACAGACCAACGTGAGCGGCTTAAAGTAATATTTAATATTTAACAATAAATCTGGTATGAAATGCTCGCAAAATGCCGCTTATTCTAAATGCGGACACAGCGTTCCGGCACAAAACTTGCACCGCTGCCAAATTCATTGTGGCCCGAATACGCGCGTTACGCGGAGCATTTGAAGCAGCTGTACTTTAACAGAAGTTCGCGATCGACGGTCGTAAATATACTGATATTTTACGACCGTCGGGCGGAGGTCGCAACGTTGCAACAGTAAACGAGCATGTACCCTGTGAGAGATCTGTTGCATAGTCGCGCTTGCGGGTTTAGGTTATCGTTTTGTTTGAACATTGAAAATGTTTCTGTTTTCCTAAATAGGGCCTCAAATTGTGAAAAAATGCATGCTACATTTGCCACATTCATGACGTCGTACCCGTGAGAGATCGTGTTAGCTTGTTTATTTAAACTTAAATTGATTGTAACGTATCGGAATCAGTTCTAATTACTAAAATAAATTGGAACTAACTGAAACTAACCGAAAGTGTATTGAACGACTATCCAAAACTAATGAAAAACACCAAAACGGGCTAACGTATCGAAATAGATTTAAAATATTGAAATAAGTTAAAACTAACCCAAATTAACCGAATTTTAGTGACTAACCAAAACTAACCAAAAACATTAAAATTGCTTATAACGTATCGGAACCGATTCAAATTACTAAAATAAATTGGAACTAATTGGAAGTAAGCGAAAAACGATTGAAAATATCCAAAAATAACTAAAAGCACCAAAACGGGCTAAAACATATCGAGATAGATTAAAAAGATTGAAGTAAGTTAAAACTTACCCAAATTAACCGAATTTAGGTGACTAACCAAAACTAACCAAAAGCATTATAATTGCTTATGATATCGAGAGGTGATTGAATGTCTAATCAAAACTAACCAAAAGTAACTAAGAGCACCAAAACGGGTAAAACATATCGAAATAGATTAAAAATATTTAACCCAAATTAACCGAATTTTGGCGACTAACTAAAACTAACCAAACCATTAAAATTGCTTATAACGTACCGGAACCGGTTCAAATGGCTAAGATATATTAAAACTAACTGAACTTTACAGAGACTTGACTGAACGATTAACCAATAGTAGGTAACTAAAAGCATCAAAACGGGCTAAAACGCATCGAAATAGATTTAAAATATTGAACTAAGTTTAAACTAACTTAAATTAACCGAATTTTGGTGACTAACCAAAAACCCTAAAATTGGTTATAGTGTAACGGAACTGGTCCAAATGATTAAAATAAATTAAAATTAACTGAAATTAACCGAAAGTTGATTGAACGACTAACCAAAATGGACCAAAAGTAACCAAAGGCATCAAAAGGGGCTAAAACAAGTTGAAACTAACAATTAACCGAATTTTGGCGACTAACTAAAGTTAACCAAAAACATCAAAATTGGATATGACGTATCGAATCCGGTTCAAATGACTAAAATAAATTAAAACTAACTAAACCTAACCAAAAGATGTTGAACCAAAACTAATCAAGAGTAACCAAAATTGACTAAGACGTATCGGAACAAATTATGAATAAAATAAGTAACTAACCCAAATTAACCGAATTTTTGCGACGACCTACATTATTAACCAAAAACGTTTAAATTGTTTTAACGTATCGGAACCGGTTCAAATGGCTCAAATAAATTGAAAGTTACTGAAAGTAACCGAAAATTTATTGAATAACCAACCAAAGCTAACCAAAAGTAACTAAAAGCACCAAAACGGGCTAAAACGTATCTAAAAAATTAAAAATATTGAAGTAATATGAAACTAATTCAAATTAACCTTATTTTGGTGACTAACCAAAAACACTAAAATTGGTTATAACGTTTTGGACCCGGTTCAAATAACTAAAATAAATTAAAACTAACTGAAATTAGCCGAAAGTGAACGACTAACCAAAAGTAACCAAAAGCACCAAAATGGGCTAAAACATATCAGAACAGATTAAAAATATTAAGCTTATAAGGTGAAACGAACTTGGAATTAGCCGAATTTTGCCGACTAACTAAAATTAACCATAACGTATCGGAACCGGTTCAAATTACTAAAATAATTTAAAACTAACTAAAGCTAACCGAAAGCTGATTGAATGACTAACGAAAACTAATCACAAGTAACCAAAAGCACCAAAACTGGCTAAACCGTATCGGAATATTGCAAAAATTAAAGTAAGTTAAAACTAATCAAAACGAAAAGATTAAATTTGATTATAACGTATCGGAGTCAGTTCAAATGACTAAAAAAAATTGAGCGAGTCTGGTAGTAGTCGAGACACTGATGTGTAAACATATCCTCTAACGACATCGGTTGTAAAGAAGCGACAGCAGCACGTTGTGTTCCCGAGCGGTCACCCATCCAAGCACTATCCCCGCCCGTCGTTGCTTAACTTAGTGATCGGACGAGAACTGGCATTTGTAACATGCTATGGCCATTGTTGCGTTTTACCTTGGTCATAGGATAAAAATTAGGTTTAATAACCAAGTTTAAAAAAAATCAACTCGAACGAAGCCTCGGATAAAAGCTAAAAGTGTCCTATGTTCTTTACTATACTCTTGAAAATATTTGTACAAAATTTCATGATGATCGGAACAGTTTATGCGTGAAAGCTTAAGAAACAAACAAACAAACACATTCGCATCTGTAATATTAGTTAGGATTATTTTATAATACTTACTGGCAGCTTCGGAGTGGATTAATTGACTGCACAAATTCCACAGATAATCTAATGCCATCAGGAATAACATCAATATATGGACACAGCTTATTTACCTAGTAATCGTGGGCCGACATTTGGAAAAGTCAATAACCAAATTTTGCAAATTTTAGAAGAGGGCTATGACTCAATATTGTTTTAAACGTGTGGACATCTGAATAATACTTTTGACAGTTTGTTTAATTTAAAATAATAATATGCTCTTTTATCATCTAAAATCCGTTTAAAAACGATTTTAAATGACAAAATTATATAAAAACCCGAAAATTCGGACTTTTTAGGACGATAGTCGTGGCTTCTGACGAATTTGTCGTGGATTTTGAGGCGAAAATTCATTTTAAATTCAACCATCCATTAAAAATAAGCTGTGCTATGGATCCAAATACACTGCGAATATAATAATTAATAAATAATAATTTTTACTGTTCGTTTAATTTAAAATATGCTTTTTTATCATCTAAAATCCATTTAAAATTATTTTAAATGGCAAATTGGATATAATACCGCCCTAGCGGCTAGAATCGGTTTACACATTTTCGTCCCATTTGCCGAGATTTGCCCTCATACTGCCGCGTAAGATGTTTACACATCAATAAGTTGGAACTAACGGAAAGTTGTTTGAACGACTAACCAAAAGTGACTAGAAATAGCCAAAACGGGCTAAACAGAATCAGAACAGGTTAAAAGTATTACAGTAACGTTATGGCTATAGTCAAAAGCGGTCTTATCGTGCGGGTCCAAAGGTCACATTTTTATTTATTATTTATTTATTTTTTATTTATTATTATTTTTCATTAAATGTCATTACTTTGACAGATTTTACACGCAAAATCTGCCACAAATGAAGTTTTTACTGAAAATTGTGACCTTTGGACCCGCACGATAAGATCGCTTTTGACTATAATTACATTATGTTAATAGATTTTCCTATCTAAAAGTGAAGGGTAATTTTTTCGGTTTTCATA